>SNQJ01S0000344.1:167366-210588 GCA_010110895.2 Picea sitchensis | reverse complement strand
AAATAATCACCATCCAGACGAATGATGAACAGAGATTTTCCAGACGGAAATTGGTTCAGAGCATTTACTCCTCTAGATTATAAGAGTGGCTCTTGTATCACTCTATGGTGTGAGTGACTTATCCAGCATCATGTCTAATTACTGAGATGAAATATGGTTTCGAGAGATGATGCAGTTGATGGTGATGGTGATGCTCATGATCTAGTCATGAGATAGTCTAGACGACTATATTGATGCTACCGGGTAAATGGTATATTTTTTGTGCTCAAGACCATTACCTGTAATACCTCCCTAGCTAGGAGGGAGTGTTAATATTATGGTAGCTGCGAGAGGTATTTACCTCCACGTGTGAACCTGACGAGAATGGAAGACTCCGGAAAGCAAGAGTAAACCCTACTGAGTTGGCTAATAACCCTAGAAGTCTTGTCGGCTCAAGAATATAATTCATATTAGGTTATTAGCCTCCAAGAGAAGAAATCGGCCAGAAATAATAATAATATACTGAACAGACACATATCCAGAAGGAGAAGTTGGCCCCAGCAAATCTGGCAGAACCAGTATAAATACAGGGCGCCAGTTCTCATTTTGATATCTCTCAGAATTGCAGTTCCCAGTTGGTGCGCACTGCAGTTCCCAGTTTGGTGCGCACATGTGGAGGAGAGCTGCAGGTGCAGCTGCGGCAGCTAGCAGTTTCAGTGTTGGCTTGGACTATCTTTTGGCTAGGGTTTGGACTATCTGATCAGCTTTTTGTGATGCGCTATCCTTGGGGAAAGGTGCGCTACCCTTTGTTTGGCTATCTAGCCTAGGGTTTGCTTCCAGAGAAATTCTCAGTCAAGGTTAAGGTGCTCGGAGGGTGGCTTCGGCCTATGGTTGGGTGACAAGGGTATCGTCAATGGTAAAACGAGCACACCGTCTTCTATATTCTAACAAATGTCTCATAATAAAAAATAACATTTGATACACAAGCGAGAATGCCTCAAATATTAAAATGGTTCCCACCATCATACCTCACTTGTACCGCATGGAGCAAGACCCAAGTGACCTGTGGTGGCAAGTTGGTGTGGACGATGACGAGGTGTTGGATCACTGTGGTGGCAATGCGGGTCTCTGGCAGTGCAAAAGGGATATTGCTGGTCATGTGGCCTCTCGGCACTCCATATCTGCAACTTGAGGGCCTCGAGACGTAATCTCCTTAGTTATCCACAAAATGGGGATAACAGGTCTAATCAGATATATGAACTCTGGTAGGATATATTACTGTGATAGACTTTGATATAGTAGTTTACTGTTTGGTCTTAGTCAATAGTAGATTTGGGTCTCAAAGAACTGATATGCCTTGGAATGATAACTCCTCTTAACATCACCGGGATGGGGTTCTGGTTTCCATAATGGTAGACCCCACGAGATTTTGCTGTAACTCCTTATTTTGTATATAATAGAAAAAACATAGATATTTTTAGCTTAAATATATATATATGTGTGTGTGTGTGTAAACAGCTGCAGGGCATTTGTTCACTGGAGTGATAAGAAGATCAATAGGATTCCATTCTCGATGTTGTCTGCCCCACCTTGAATGGCATGACTTTAAAAGCTATGTTGCTGAATGAGGAATGTGAATGGAACGAGAAACAGGACTAGAGGTTTTCGGGAAATAAGATTTCATGAAAGGTTTTCAGGAGATAAGATTACAGGAGACCTGGCACCCCTAATCCACATGTATTATGCATAGAAAATTGACTAGCAATGTACAAATGTACTGTCCAGGTGGGAATGGAAACAAGAACGCAAAGGTGAATCGAATGAGAAACATGTATCCTGGTCAGGTTTCTCGTAAAATAGATTCGAAGTAACAAGGCTGGGTGCAAGTAGCAGGTGATGTTACTAAAAAGAGAATGGGAACAGAACGAAAAACAGGGCTGGAGGTTTTCAGGAGATAAGATTACATGAACCCACCACCGGCAATCTACGTATATTATGCATATAAAATTGATTATTAAAGTACTAATGAACTGTCATGATGAGAATGGAAACAATAAAAGGAAGGGGAATGGATTGAGAAAAAGGTGTCTTGGTCAGGTTTCTGGTAAATAGTTCCAAGTAACAGGGGCAGGTGCAAGTCCCAGGTGGATTTCACAAATTTAAAAATCCCCCAGGCCTGGAACCTAAAACCTAAACTGAAAGAAGGCCATGCTTTGCGGTGCAGCGCCTCCAGGCGTGTTTTTTGTAGAATTCAAACAATAAAAATATTTTTTTAGAAAATTAAAAATTAAAAATAAATAAATAAAAAATTGAGGAAACCATAGGAGCAAGACTCGGCTGTAATGGAATTTGTTGTAAATAAATTCAGCAGCAATACAAAAATTTGACGACTTTTCCGTACAATACGGCCAGGTACAGTCAACATATTTTCCACTGTCTTTAATTATATTCAACATATTTTCCACTGTATTTGATAATATACAACATATTTTTCACTGTCTTTGATCATATAATTGATATCTTTGATTCCCGTGTACCCATAAACCCAAAAAAAATCCCAAAATATTTTTTAATAACCCTATAAATATAAACTAAATAGTCAAATGAATTATTTTTTCTGATTTATTGACAATTCGTAATACTGAAATTCTTCCAAAAATTGAAACAGATTGCATATTTTCATATGCTTGAGATGTATATTTCAGTATTGGATTGGAGCCGTCCTGGATTTTTTTTAAAGTGACATATTATTCCATACCGAATCTTATTGGAATTCATATTCATATTCGAATCTTGCCGTGTGAAGAAAACAAAGAAAAATCGAAATTTTAGGACCTTACCTCTTGCATGAAGAGATTTTTTGATGTTGGGTAGGCACCATTGGAATCGTGTTCATTGGAGCTGGGCGCCTTATTCCTCACTACCACCCGTTTGCGCCCCCATGCTTTTCTTAACCCCTGGTTAATTAACCCAACAAGCTCTGTAATTAATGATGCGATGTACAATCAAAATCGTTGCCAGAGGTAACAATTTAGAGGAAGAAACAACCGACTTACTGGGATTTTAAGCTGCCGCGGTGGCGTTGTGATTCGAAACTGGGACGGCCCTCGAGTGGGCGTTAGCGCAGAACAGCTATGCGTGCACTCCATGCAATTCTGTTTTATTTTAATACACCATTAAGGTACCTGAAATGATATATGATTTTTGGGTTCCTGGGTTCATTCGAATCCTCGATGGTTTTCGAACCAGAAAAGCAATTTTCAATTTAATAAATGTTGTTTGTGGGATTCCCGGTATATGGATAGCAAGCACCAAACAATTCGAGAGATTTTCCCGTAAATCGCCAAAGTATGGATGCCGCTGCCAGGTCATCGTCTGACGTGTCCTTTCACATACGCTGATGAATTTTATATGTCAAGAGTTCCCCGATACCCCAAATTGGTTAAAGCCAAGTCTGTACTATCTTGGCAATTTGGCGTATTCATTTTTTCGTCCATCATGACGTGGAATATCACCTTAGAAGAATACAAGAGATTAAGATCAAGATAATGATAAATTTTGGTTACAGAATATTAAGATAATGATAAATTTTCATTAAATTATTAAAGAATAGAGCAGAAGATCACTTTGGATATCATTAAAAATATTTTCACATACAAGGATAAATTATTAAATAAATAAATAAAAATATTGTAAATAAGTTATTAATCTCAATTTGAAATATCAAAAGTATATTTATCAAAAGTATATTTTTGTTATATCATAGGTTAAAGAATAAAATCGATATTGTGAAAATAAGAAAGAATGGGTGTTGAACAATTCCTAAAATGTCATGTCATGAAAGAAGTTTGTCATCTTTGTGGCACTTAGAAGGTGGAAAACGAAAAACACTTACTCTTGAAATGACCTACATATATCTACATTAAATCTCAATTTTATAATACTTGTAACAATACCGACCTTCCTAACAAGTGAAGTCATCAAAACTATGAAGATTTGGAAAAGCTTATCTCCAATCTTTTCAATATATAAATAAAATTTTAAAGTAAACCAAATAATTCTTTGTTATTCTATTGAGGTCCAATAAACCAAGGTTGGTGTGAGTGGATGGTAATAATCATCACATCGTCGTCATAATTGGTTTGTCCAGAAATAGCATTAGTAAAATCAAAAAATCAACTAATAAAACTAGTTATAATAATTATATTTTTGCATACCCTATGTTAAATTTATTTTGACATTAATACTCCTCATTTCATGGAACTTTATTATAAGTATTTCGAATTAAGTTAAAAGTCATATAGTTGAGTCATTCAATCATATCACGGATGAAAGCAGTTGAATGGAGGAGGGACAGAAGGTAGGTGATTTAAGGTTTCAAGGGTTTTGTTTCAAGGGCAAGAAGCAGTGTCTTTCTTCCACTAGTTCACAAAGATATCCTTCCTGTCAAAATGGATAGTGGATGCCCCATGGACTTGATGCAGCGAGAATTGATATGGTATTTTTCTAGGCAAAAATCACGTATCTCGAAATTGGTTTCATGGTTTGAAGCTTTGAGAGTGATTGTTATTAAGGGCAAGGTCCATATTTATCCTCTTCAACGAAGCTTCTTCACTTCCAGTTCTGCAAATGTGGTGTATAGGGCTATTGTTCTAGGTGGTGGCCCCTAGTTCTTCAATCAAGTCGAGGTTGTGCTTAAGCAATGGTAAGACTCCTTCAAGTCACATTTTTCTCTTTAAGATGAGATGGTCATCTGAGTGAGGTTGTCAGGGATCCTCCCACTACACTATAATGATGCAAGGGTCTTGCAAGCTATTAGGGAGAAGTTGGACGTCTCTTACTATCCATCTAAGGAAACTCTATCTCGTGAGGGGGTTCCATGAATTCCAATTCATATGTCCATCAATGGAGGGCTACCAAAAGAGATTAATTTTGTTTTTTGGGGCCGAAGCAAGCTCAAATCTTGAAATATGAGGGCATCCATTTCCAATACATTTTTTTAGGAAAAAAGGCCACCTCCAAATTGAATGTCAACACAAAGAGGATCTATACAAAAAAATGGAAGAAGGCAGGTTCTCTTCTCAGTAGGATGGGATTGAGAATGCTTTGTTGTAGGCTAAGCACTCAATCCATTTGTTTGCTCAAAATGATGGTGGGGAGGCCAGTAGTGTTGGATTTCGAGCATCCAAGATGGGGGCTCTATTTTTCTTAAGTCATGAGGCAATGACAAGGGATATAAAGGATAATAGTGTTGGGCATTGCTTGAGCATGAGGGTTGATGGGCCTGTAGTTTATGAGTCCAAAATCCCTTTACAGGGGGGCCTTTAGCTAGATGCACTAGAGGAGAAAATGGCTAGGGTGGTGGGAGGTTGCAACGGCAATGACAATATGGCTTTAGTGTATGGAGTTTCCCCCCCTTTCTTAATTTGTTGATGGGTCCCATATTTAAGGTAAATGCACAAAGATCAAATCTATTGGGAGTATGGTCAAAGTGATTCGACACGGCATTGACTCTCCTTGATGTGATTTTTGGGATGAACTATCGCAACCGATATAAGAAACTTGTGCCTTCTCTTCTGCCTTTGAGACGGACCATGAGATTTTGTGTCCTGGTATCAGTTGCGATGATCTTAGGGTCAACAAACTCATCCCTAACCAGCTCTTAAAGCCTCCTACTCCAAAGAAATCAGATTTAGAAGGGCAAGGAGGTAAGTTTATCTCAAGCAAGGGCTCTTTAGTTTCTAAAATTTTGAGTAAGGATTGTTCATCATCTATGTTTCAAGCTATCTTATCCTCCTTCCCTCCTAGCTTCAAGACTTAGGGTGCAAGGAGGAGAGGAAAAACTAGGTAATTGACTATCTTTATGATGGGCTATCAAGTATATGTCTCGGCTTATACCCTTTTGTGATCTTTCTATGGTTTTGAGGGTGAATGGTGTTTCTTTTGAGAGATGCTCTAATTGGTGTTATGATCCTTCCATCTTAGTTTTTTGGTTATAATGATGGAACTATGTAATATTATGAAGGTTTGCCACTTATTTCCCTGATATATGTGGATTATCAGATGTGTATAAACACTATGTGCTTCTATTGTAACAAATAAGTGTAGCTTTTCTTCTTATTGAATATGAAAGTACTAAAAGAATTATTTCCTCGACAAAAAGTTAAGTCATTCAAATGTTATTTGTGGTCGATAAATCACTTTTAAATTAATTAGCTCTCTAAATTAATTATAATCACTAGCTACACTAATTAAAAGATTATTATATTTTGTTTTAGTTTTGTATTTTGTATTTTTATTTTTAAATGTTTATGAGCATTTTAGCTAAGTTAGAGGTTATAAGATTGAGTTTTTTTTTAAATTAAAATATCATTTAAATTATAATTTCCATCTTAAAAATATTTTTTTAATTTATAGAAAGCTTTTGATATGGCATCTAGAAATAAATTTTGAATACCTTAGAAAAATAAAAGGTGTATTTAAATTAAGTGTTGTGGCAATAAAGTTTTATGAGAAAGTTATTGTTAATTTCAAGAATAATGAGGGTTGGCCAGAATAAATTAATTGTAATATAAGGGTTAGTACGGTTGTCCCTAGTCCCTTACCTTTTTTTGCATTTGCATTGACAAGTTAAAAAGTTTGTTTGGAAGAAGCATGTTGTGTTGGTACTACTTTAATTTGAAATAGTCATCATCCTTTTTCTTTACATTGACAATATTGTTCTTATGGCTAGGTGCCCCTTTAATCTCAACATACAACTAAGGATTCTCAAATATTTTTGTTCTAGCACTGTTATGTCAATAAACACTAGTATGACTGATGCAGGAGCATCGCCATCAGATAGCAAGCGCACGTAGATGTGGAGGACAGCTGGACAAGCGCCAACACATTTCTTGTTGAAATGTTTTGAAGTTTGAAAGCGCCATATAATTAATGGGATAGTTAATATAGGCGTACTCACATTTATGGAGGAGCATTGTAATCAGACCTTGAGCGTCCCGCTCTCGTCTGAAGTAGATAGAGGCATCTATGCAAAGTTAATGTAGGTAGATAGAATTTAATGCTTAGATTAGACAGTTTTAGAGTACAAGAGGGAAACGGGATATAGACACCCTCATTGTATAGTTGTATTATGGTTGTTGTTAAGATGAGAGCATAGAGCAGAGAAGAGAAGAAGCAGAGAGCTGTGTAAGAAGAATTCTATGTATAGAAGTTCTGGATTAATACAAAAAGCTTTGATTCAGATTCATGGTGTTGTGATACTCTCTATGTATGTATTGTTGAATGTCATGCTTATGAATGTTTTACTCTTTCTATCATGCATTTGTTGTTTATGCTATGTGTGTATGATTTCTTGTTAAATGACTGAAATCTGAGAGAGAGAGAGGGTAAGGGAAATGAGTTTCAATTGTTTCTCTATCTGAGCAAGAGTTCCTGCAAGGAGTGCAGTTGAATTGTCCGCAAGGAGTGCGATGACAAAGGGTTCAGAGGTTTGTCTCTGAAAGCTAAGATAAGATAGCTTTTGTTCTCATTTCCTCAGAAGTGCAGCTAAGCACAGGAGTCATGCAAGGAGTGCGCAGGTCGAGTAAAGTCTCAGAGTTTGCGAACCTGAGAAATTGTTGAAGGACTACTACTGCAGGGAGTGCGCAGAGTCGAAGGACTTCAATTCTTTGAAGTAATTGAAGAAATTGTCACAAAGAGTGCGTGCAGAAGTCTTCTTTAAGACTCAGAGTTGGACAAAAGCTCAAGAGGGATAGAGTCTTCACAATCGTCGAAGAAAATCACAGAAGGTTGGCGTCTGGAGGCGTCACAAGGTTGTGTTGCGGGCGGTTAAGTTCCGTGGCAAACCACCTTATCAAATTTGCAGAAGTTCTCAGAAGGGAGAACGAACGATCGAAATTCTTCGTGGAGAATTCGTGAAATCCTGCGAGCTGTCAAATCTCGAAGAGTAGCAAGGAGGTTACAGTGGTCATTTTCTGCAAGCAAAAGCTCAAGAGAGAGAGAGGGTCATATATTCACGCCAATGAGGACCGTTGGATTTACTTGCGGAATTCCATTTCGGGGCTTTGTGGGTGGAAAGACCGAAACTTCGTCATTTGGATTCGCGAAACTGCGAAGTCCGATAATCCGACAAGGCGGAAGGTTTCATTGTGAGGTCAAGATTTGGACACATGTTGGAATCCAAGTGTTTCGGCATCTCGGGGTTTGAAAGGGCGAGAGGAGGCCAAGACTTTGGTGGATCAAATCCCCGAAACACGAAAGGGGAGCTTTTGTGTGAAAGGCAGAGATTGTCAGGTTGGCATCTCGAAGCTTTGGAGTTCGAGAATTCGGTGTTCGCGTCGACAAGGAACAGAATCCTTTCCCAATACGATTTTCGAAATCGCGACACAAGTGATCTAGTCCATCGGCGAATCGGGAATCGGGAAATCGAGGTTTACGGTGACATAAGGTTGGGGATCGCAGGTCTAGGACTCCCGATAGCTGAAATAGCGAAACCACACAGGCTAGCAAGTCACAAGGAGGCGACAGGTGGCAAAAAGCTCACATCAGCGGAAAGCATGATTGAAGTGACGCGTGGAAAGGACAAGAGTTGTGGGACCCGGAGCAGGCACGCAAGTCTTTCAGGATTTCGGGACCCGGAAGGTAGAGGAGACATAGAGCTCTTGTATATCGAGCTCCCGGTGCGTGAAATAGCGTTGATCGTTGGATCAAGGGAAAACTCCAGAACCGTTGATTTCTAGTGAAGGCGGAACCTTAGCGTTCCAGAGTTTATCGGAACTCAGCATATCGGTGTTCGGAGGTCTGAAGGCACATCTGCTTGATCACAAGACTCACGAAATCACGAAGCCAGATCTCCCGAAGTGTGAAGGGGGATTCCACGAGGTTTTATTGTGGGGTGTAGATTTCCCGAAAGGGAAATAGAAGAGCCAATTGTTGAGAGCTCTTCGGGCCAGCGGAAGAACAAAGATCCTGTGTGCATGGACTTTCGACCTGTGGGTTGGGAGGGCTGCGTCAATTTGGTATCAGAGCCTGATTCTTGTTTGTATATTTCAGGCAGGAAAAGCGAGAAGGAATTTCAGCCATGCCGCCGAGGAGAAGGGACAAACAAACACCTAATCCATCAGAGGATAGGGAGGTGTCAAGAGAAAGAGGTAAGCAGGTGCAGAATCCAGAAGTGGAAAGAGATCTGCATGACATTCGTGCCAGACTCGTGGACGTGGGAATAAAACAAAGGCGCAGAGCTGATATTGGAGATGTCAGTGAGTCCGAAAGAGAAGATGAAGCTAGACATGGAGAAGAAGAAATCACAGTAGAAGATGCAGCAAATGAACGCTTAATTAGAGCTGTTGCAAAAATGAGTGCAAGAGCCAAAATGGACATTCCAGTTTATGAGGGAAACTTGGATGCTAAAGAGATTCTAGACTGGATTAGAGCTCTGGACACATATTTTGACTATGAAGATGTCGAAGAAGACAAGAAGGTCAAACATGTTGTCACGAGACTTAAGGGACATGCAACATTGTGGTGGGATGAACTGCAAGCTGACAGACGCTGCCAAGGTAAGATGATCGCAAAGATGAAAGCGAAATTCATTCCTAGGGATTATCAAATTACTCTGTTTCGAAGGATGCAGAATTTGAGATAGATGCTAATGACAGTGAAGGAGTACACTGAAGAGTTCTACAGGCTGAACATCAGAGCAGGTCATCGTGAAAGTAATGATGAAAAGGTTGCCAGGTATATGAATGGCCTGAGATACAAAATTCAGGACGAGATGAGCATGATGACCATCCGAACGGTGGAAGATGCTTATCAAATGGCTCTAAAGGCGGAAGAGAGGTTGAGCCCGAAAACAAGGTCAAAGAGGTCGAGGCAGAAGTCAAGCCAGGGGCAAATCAGTCGTCCAAGATAGAAATCAGAAGCCTAAGGAAGAATGGAAGAAACCTCAAATTGAGAGAGGTGGAAGCTCACAAAAAGGGAAATATGTTGGACAGAGAAGGCAGTATGTTGATCAGAGAGGAGAGTATATTGATAACAACATTTTTCCTCGTACCAGAGGTAGAGGAAGAGGAAGAAGTGGAGTGATAAAATGCTTCACGTGTGGAAAGGTCGGACACAAGTCTTATGAATGTCCAGACAAGAAGAAAGAGGAAGGAGAGACTCACATTGTCGAAGCACAGAGGCGAAATGTTGAGGCAGAAGATGCTGAAGGCGGAAGATCGTTGATGATGCAAAAAGTTCTCTTAACGCCAGAGAAGGAGGTGGAGAGTTTAGTCCAAAGAAACAGACTTTTTTGAACTGCTTGCAAAACCAAGGACAGAGTATGTAAAGTTATTGTAGACAGTGGTAGCATGGATAATCTCGTTTCAACAGAGATGGTAGAAAAACTGGAGCTGGAGACGATTGATCATCCAAGCCCATACAGAGTTTCGTGGTTGCAAAAAGGACATCAGGTAAATGTCACTAAGCAATGTTTAGTTGAATTTAAAATAGGAGGGTATAAAGATGAAATACTTTGTGATGTTATTCCCATGGATGTTTGTCATCTATTGTTGGGTAGACCATGGCAGTATGGCAGAAATGTAATTCATGACGGGAGAATGAACACATAAACCCTAGAGAAAAATGGGAGAACTCACATGCTGTTACCGATCAAAGATAAAGAAATAAAACCGGAGGTGAGCAACACTGTACTTCTCATGAGTGGGAAGGAACTTCTTACAGAAGTTAAGAAGAAGGAGGAACCGCAATTCATTGTGGTAAGGAAGCCAAAGATTGTTTTAACCAGCACAAAGGTAGATGATTTACCAGAAGAGGTTGGGGAACTACTGGAAGAGTTCGATGACATAGTAGTGGACGAACTACCTCGTTCGTTGCCACTGATCAGAAGTGTGAGTCATCATATTGATCTCATACCTGGAGCTAGTTTGCCAAACAAAACAGCGTACATATTGACACCGCAGGAGAATGAAGAGGTCAAAAAACAAGTCCAGGATTTGTTGGACAAAGGTTTGGTCAGGGAAAGCTTGAGTCTGTGTGTTGTTCCGACAGTACTCAGTCCAAAGAAAGATGGAGACTGGAGGATGTGTACTGACTCGAGAGAAATCAACAAGATAACCATCAGGTACAGATTTCCATTGCCAAGGATGGATGATTTGATGGATTTCTTGAGTGGAGCAAATTTTTTTTCGAAGATTGATTTAAAAAGCAGTTATCGCCAGATTCACATGAGGGAAGGTGACGAATGGAAGACAGCATTCAAAACCATTGAAGGATTATACGAATGGCTTGTCATGTCATTTAGTTTAACAAACGCATCGAGTACTTTCATGAGATTGATGAATGAAGTCCTGAAGGATTTCATCAGGAAATTTTTCATTGTGTGCCTTGATGACATACTGATTTTCAGTAAAACAAAGGCCGAGCATCTGAAACATTTGGCTACAGTGATGCAGAGGTTACAGCAAGAGAAGTTGTTGATAAACATGAAGAAATCCTCATTCATGAAGACGGAGCTCATTTATTTGGGTTTTGTTATTTATGCAGATAAGTTGAGGATGGATCCAGATAAAGTGGAGGTGATCAAGAATTGGCCGTCACCAAAGAATATCTTTGAGGTGAGAAGTTTTCACGGATTGACTAGTTTCTACCGAAAATTCATTAGGAATTTCAGTGGAATTAGTGCACCGATGATGGACATAGTGAAGAAGAGACACAAATCTTTTCACTAGACAGAAGAAGCCAAAAAGAGTTTTAATTTGTTGAAAAGGAAAATTACAGAACAACCAATCCTGGTGTTGCCTGATTTCCAAAAGACATTTCAAGTGAAATGCGATGCAAGTGGATTTGCAATAGGGGCAGTCTTGAGCCAAGAAGACAGGCCGATAACATACTTCAACGAGAAGCTGAATGAAGCCAAGATAAAATACTCCACGTATGACAAGGAGTTCTATGCTATTATTCAGGCATTGAAGAAATGGAGACATTACTTAATTCCTAAAGAGTTTATCTTATACAGTGATAATCATGCATTGCAATTTGTGACTCAACAGGAGAAGTTGAATCAAAGACATGTAAAATGGGTTGAATATATGCAAAATTTCACTTTTGTGATTAAACATATTTCTGGTACTGCTAACAAAGTTGTTGATGCTTTGAGCAGGAAGTGTTTGCTATTGCAGGAGTTCAGGATCAAAACGTTGGGTTTTGATGATCTCAAGGAGATGTATCAAGTTGATCCAAATTTTATTTAGGCGTACGAAGCAGCTGAGAATCCAATTCTCGGAGATAGAAGCCAATGGGCAGAATACATGATCCAGGAAGGATTATTGTTTAAAGGTAATCAACTTTGTATTCCAAAATGCTCCATGAGGGAGAATTTGCTGAAGGAGAAACACAGTGGAGGATTGGCCGGGCATTTTGGTCATGACAAGACGTTCGCAAAGTTGAATGAGTCATATTTTTGGCCAGGAATGCGAGCAGACGACAAAAGATTTGTGGACAAATGTAGAATTTGTCAACATTCAAAAGGAAAGAGGCAGAATGTAGGTTTTTATCAACCATTGCCCATACCTGAGAGGTCGTGGGATGCAGTCAGCATGGAATTCATATTGGGGTTGCCAAGAACACAAAGAGGGTTTGACTCAATCTTTGTGGTGGTGGATAGATTTTCCAAAATGGCACATTTCATTCCATGTCAAAAAACCAGTGACGCAACTCACATTGCGAATCTGTTTTTCAAAGAAGTCATTCGACTTCACGGCTTACCAAGTAGCATAGTTTCAGATCGAGACACTAAGTTCGTAGGACACTTCTGGAGAACCTTATGGAAGAAGTTGGGAAAAAACTTGTCGTTTAGTTCAACTTATCATCCTCAGACAGATGGACAGACAGAAGTTGTGAACAGAAGTCTGGGAGACTTGCTGAGGAGCTTGATGACAGAACACCACAGCCAGTGGGACAACATATTACCACAGGTGGAATTTGCTTACAATGATTCAATCAACAGAAGCACAGGATAGAGTTTATTTCAGATTGTTTATGGCATGCAGCCAAGAGGAATTTATGAGATGAGGGATTCAGAACAGACTGTGACTGGGAGCGCTAGTGCAGAAGATTTCGCAGAAGTGATGAAGGAACTTCACAGCCAGGTGAAGGAGTGATTGCAACATTCGAGCCAAGAATATAAGTGGAGAGTAGATCAACACAGGAGATAACTTCAGTTTGAAGTTGGCGATTTGATCCTCGCACATTTGAGAAAGGAAAAGTTCCCGAAGGGAACATATCATAAACTGAAGATAAAGAAAATCGGACCATGTAAGGTCTTGAAGAAAATTGGGGCGAATGCATATGAGATTGAATTACCCGATGGGATCAGAATTTCTCCGATATTCAATATCTCAGATTTGTACCCTTATAAAGCTGAGGAAGCAGAAGCAGGAAATGAACAACCAGAGGTTCAGTGGATAAAACAAATGCCAGTCGCAGAAAAGCCGCAGATGGAGCACATACTAGACAAAAGAGTTGGTAAGATGCCGGCTGGGAAAACGAAGCAGAGATTCAGAAGCATGGATAGACCGTGCGAGAGCTCATGGACAAGAGCCCATGAAAATTTTCAAGCGAGGGAGTATGATGCAGGAGCATTGCCAGCAGTTAGCAAGCGCACGTAGATGTGGAGGACAGCTAGACAAGCGCCAACACATTTCTTGTTGAAATGTTTTGAATTTTGAAAGCGCCATATAATTAATGGGATAGTTAATAGAGGCGTACTCACATTTATGGAGGAGCATTGTAATCAGACCTTAAGCGTTCCGCTCTCGTCTGAAGTAGATAGAGGCATCTATGCAAAGTTAATGTAGGTAGATAGAATTTAATGCTTAGATTAGACAGTTTTAGAGTACAAGAGGGAAACAGGATATAGACACCCTCATTGTATAGTTGTATTATGATTGTTGTTAAGATGAGAGCATAGAGCAAAGAATTCTATGTGCAGAAGTTCTGGATTAATACAAAAATCTTTGATTCAGATTCATGGTGTTGTGATACTCTCTGTGTATGTATTGTTGAATGTTATGCTTATGAATGTTTTACTCTTTCTGTCATGCATTTGTTGTTTATGCTATGTGTGTATGATTTCTTGTTAAATGACTGAAATCTGAGAGAGAGAGAGAGAGAGGGTAAGGGAATTGAGTTTCAATTGTTTCTCTATCTGAGCAAGAGTTCCTGCAAGGAGTGCAGTTGAATTGTCCGCAAGGAGTGCGTTGACAAAGGGTTTAGAGGTTTGTAGTTAATCACAGGAGCCATGCAAGGAGTGCGCAGGCCAAGTAAAGTCTCAGAGTTTTTGAACCTGAGAAATTGTTGAAGGACTACTGCTGTAGGGAGTGCGCAGAGTCGAATGAATTCAATTCTTTGAAGTAATTGCCGCAAAGAGTGCCTGCAGAAGTCTTCTTTAAGACTCGGAGTTGGAGAAAAGCTCAGGAGGGATAGAGTCTTCACAGACGTCGAAGAAAAGCACAAAAGGTTGGCGTCTGGAGGCATCACAAGGTTGTGTTGCAGGCGGTTAAGTTCCATGGCAAACCACCTTATCAAATTTGCAGAATTTCTCAGAAGGGAGAACGGACGGTCGAAATTCTCCGTGGAGAATTCGCGAAAACCCGCGAGCTGTCAGATCTCGCAGAGTAGCAAGGAGGTTACGGTGGTCGTTTTCTACAAGTGGAAACCCAAGAGAGAGAGAGGGCCATATATTCATGCCAACGAGGACCGTTGGATTTACTCGCGAAATTCCATTTCGGGGCTTCGTGGGTGGAAAGACCAAAACTTCGTCATTTGGATTCGCGAAACTGCGAAGTCCAATAAATCCGACAAGGCGGAAGGTTTCATTGTGGGGTCAAGATTTGGACACGTGTTGGAATCCAAGCGTTTCGGCATCTCAAGGTTTGAAAGGGCGAGAGGAGGCCAAGACTTTGGCAGATCAAATCCCCGAAACGCGAAAGGGGAGCTTTCGTGTGAAAGGCGGAGATTGTCAGGTCGACATCTCGGAGCTTCGGAGTTCGGGAATTCGGCGTTTGCGTCGACAAGGAACATAATCCTTTCCCAATACGATTTCCGAAATCGCGACACAAGTGATCTAGTCCATCGACGAATCGGGAATCGGGAAATCGGGGTTTACGGTGACATAAGGTTGGGGATCGCGAGTCTAGGACTCTCGATAACCGAAATAGCGAAACCACACAGGCTAGCAGGTCACGAGGAGGCGACAGGTGGAAAAAAGATCACGTCAGTGGAAAGCATGATTGAAGTGACGCGTGGAAAGGACAAGAGTTGTCGGACCTGGAGCAGGCACGCAAGTCTTTCGAGATTTCGGGACCCGGAAGGTAAAGGAGACATAGAGCTCTTGTATATCGAGCTCCCGGTGCGTGAAATAGCGTTGATCGTTGGATCAAGGGAAAACTCCAGAACCGTTGATTTCTAGTGAAGGCGGGACCTTAGCGTTCCAGAGTTTATCGGAACTCGACATATCGGTGTTCGGAGGTTTGAAGGCACAGCCGCTCGATCACAAGACTCGCGAAATCGCGAAGCCAGATCTCCCGAAGTGTGAAGGGGGATTCCATGAGGTTTTACTGTGGGGTGTAGATTTCCCGAAAGTGAAATAGAAGAGCCAATTGTTGAGAGCTCTTCGGGCCAGCGGAAGAAGAAAGATCATGTGTGCGTGGACTTCCGACCTGCGGGTTGGGAGGGATACGTCAATGATGATGATTATGATAATCAAATCCAAAAGCATCACTTACAGTAATTTTGTGGATGACCATAACAACTTGGAGGAAGTTAACATCACAAGCTTAATTGGAACTACTCCAGTCAAAAAAGGATTATTGGGGGATGGTAAGTGTTACCCATTATTTTGTATGAGGATCATCTTATACATTTCATGTGACAACTATTTGCATATGATATTGATGGATTATTGATCGATATAGGGGCTTATATTGGTCGCGCACACACTTTTCCTGGCATTGCCCTTGTGGCTTGTTCCAAGTAACTGTCTTAATGGTTGAGTGTTGCGATGTTTAGAGGAAAGTGTATGGTGCAGAGTTATTAGTTTATTCCCCTATAGCTCAGTAGGATTTCTAGTGTTATGATGATGTATCTCATGTTCTATCTTGTTCTTTATTGGAAGTGACACTTTTCAGGGTGGTTCTCTTGTGTTATGTTGGATGGTTGGATTTGGTTAAACTTCTATTATGGTACATAATGCCTAGTTGGAACACTTTATCAATGTAATACCCCTAGTTTGATCCCCAGGATGTAATTGTATATGTGTACATATGATCTTTTAGGCTAGTCAGCCAGTATGTTTTAGGCTAGATTGTCTGTGATGATCAAAGGCTAGAGAGCTTGTATTGTAATATATACATAGATACTAATTAATAAAAGAAACATCACAATTGCAGACCAAGTCAAACAAAAGAGTATGGGGGGATAGGACTCCATGAGAGGGAAAGGCGAGGGGGCTAGGAGGCCTGAAAGGGGGTTAATGTCAAAAGTAATATAATATTACAAGCCTAAGTCATATCAACATATTAGCCTAAGTTACACTTTTGGGAAAAGGTTCCTAAGGGGGGCTTCTTTGAGCGTTGCATGGAAATTCAAGGCCATGCATACTTAATCTTGTTTTCAAAACAAAACATTCCATTCAGATGGCAGTTTGAGCCATTATGACTCCACAGTTTTCCAATCTTTTCCATTTGTGACTAGTGCATGTGGAGTTCATGTTGGAGGGTCAGATAGGAAAGCTATGTAAATATGTGTTGTTTATGAATCCCTTGAATTCTAGGTGAATTCTATTGGGGATTTGGTGCACAATTCTCACTAGGCTGCCTTGAATAAGGCTGGAGCCCTGGAGTGAGGATTGTTTGGGTGATTGCCTAGGGTATGAAGCCTAGAGTGTGCCTAGAGACTCTTGAGTGCAACTAGTGTTCTTCGAGCCACATAGCTCTAAGACTTCTTGGTTGGTCTGTGTTGGAGCCTTGGAAGGGAAGTGGGACAACTTGAGGGACTACAGTGCAAAGAAGGGAATACACTTCCTTGGATTGTGCAAGCTAATGGGGATTGAGAGGCTATAGGTTGGAATTGATGTTGGATTTTGGTACCTTGGATAGAGAACACCTACACTATCTATGAGACCTTAGCTTGGATTAGGAAAACTTTTCCCTGGTGGAGTCATAGCCTCGGCTCGGGGGTGACCTATTGTTGAGACAACTAGAACAACAATGTATGTGGTTGGGTGGAAAGTCTAAGGTCTACATCCAGTTGGTGCCATTCACACAAGATAAGTGTTATGATTATGGTTTTATGTGAAGAATGTTATGTTTATCTGGTGTACATATGTTGTTTGTAGTTATACGTGTTTGTGCATTTTGTATTGTTGTTATGGTTAGGTTTTATGTTGCATATCATAGTAGTATGCATTATGCATTCATGGCAAGGCAAAATTATGGTGCCCAGGGCACCTTGGTGAAGACTTATACCGAGTAAGGTGACCATGAGTTATAATTTTGGCATCAAAGCAAAATGTGTGTAATTGTCAACCTATGGCAAGGATTGGAATGTGTAATTTCTTAACTAATAGTAGCAGGGTTGTTAAATTATGGTAGATGCAAGCCAGATTTAGACTATTCGAAATTACAGTGTGTATAGATGTAGAATTATAACAATGTGGCTCAACTTGGAGCTAGGTGCATTACAATGACTTTGGATCTATTTTCATATGGTTTACACCTTGGTATTATCGATAGTATTCCATTATGTCTCAGTTGGCACATATCTCCCTTTTCACATTGTTCCAGGAAATATCCTGGTTATTTTTATGCTTGATGGGTTGCATAGCCTCACGTGAGAGTGCCCTAAGTGCTCTAGGGTCTCATGGTGCCTAGGCCACTTTGCTATGACATTGAGATACCCCTTTGATGGAGCACTACCCTTGGTGCACACATATTGATGTTGATTTAACTATTCAATGCCTCGTTAACCCCATTTTGACCATGTAGAGGCTAATTGCTAGAGCATCTTAGTTTTTTGGATTGGTTTCACACTTGTGTTGATATTATTAGGTGGTGGTTTTTGGTTTTGAGTGGAGCGCTCACCTTGATGGGCAAATATATTGAGGTGATTGCACATTTTATTGCTTATGGGGTCATCCCCTTCTTCCTAGGAGCTAGTTGAGATTCGGTTGATGTTCTTTACACTATTTAATGGATTGTTAACTTCTCAACACCTTGGAGACCACACGTACCACAATGGAGGAGGTTATTTTCACTTGTTTCGAGGAATTTCCTTCCTATCTTCTTGTTTCTCTCACACATGTGGGCCATTTTCTAGTGGGGTGCATTTCTTTTGTGATATTTTAATGATTTCTTGGAGGAGTCTACGAGGGCACGCATAGTGGAGAATTATTCTACTGTTTCTTTAGCATCTTGAGATGGTTAATTCACTTGCTTTGAGGAGAATGTTGGATCCTGTACTCACTTTTTTGCTATTCTTAAGAGGTCGCATCGCCTTCTTAAGTTCATGTGCTTGGAGATTTGTGCATGTGGCTTGACTACATCTATTTTATTATTTGTTTGACTCGTCATCTCAATTTTGTCGAGGGATGATGTTATTTTATGTTGTCCTATAATAGTTCTAAGGTTTGTAAGTTTTAAATCTTTGCAATATAGTAATGCACACATAGATTCTTTATAAAACAAAAAAGAAAACAATATAATTCACACATAGTACTCGTACATTTACCCCATAAACCCTTAACTAGGAAAACTGACCAATGTTTAGAACTGTGCCTCTAACTCTCATTGTATTAACCTCACCATTTACAATACAATATGTATGATTATGTGGCATAAAAAACCCTAATCCATTAACCTGGATTAGATTCCTTAACCGAAATTATATTACAATCGGATGAAAAAACATTGGCCAAAAAACCGCCCAACAAAAAAAATATTTGGGGGCTCCACACCCAAACCCCCTCGGTGCACTATACATAAATAAATATTTTTCCATTCCTTTCCATGTATTTTTAATTTTACTTCACTCACCATTTATTACACAAGCAAATAGTTAGGGTTCTAACATTGTAAGCAACATACAACACATAGATCTAACCGTGCAAATAATATAATGCATACCCAATATTCTCCCACTTGCTGGTTTCTTTGGATACAAGGGGCCCAAGGATTACATGATCAACAATTTCCATTGATTCTCTACACCAAGAGAACTTCCTAGTATTAACAAAATTCATCAATGAATCTACAACATTATTCAAAGTGTCAACCTTCACCAGTAGCACCTTCTTGTCTTCAACCATGTCTCTCACAAAGTGATATTGAACATCAATATGCATTGTTTTATAACGATAAGCAGGGTTTTTTGCCATAAACACTGCACTCTGACTATCACAATCTAACCTTATAGCTTGTTGTAGAAACCCAATACCTGAATGCAATCTTTATAATCATACAACTTCCTTGCTTGCATGAGTAGCTGCCATGTATTCAGTTGGGAGTGCAACCATAGACTATCCCTTACTCATCCAACTAATCGCACCTCCAAATAGGTTAAACACATAACTACTTATAGATCCATGTCGATGTTGCAAGTGCCCTTCTCACTGGATGTATCCAATCAATGCAATCAATCATCAATCACTTATGCCCCTCTTTGTCGATGGTTGTAGTTCACTGGACCGCCCCTCTTTACAAATGGCCCCTCATATTGGGACGTGAGATGAGATACTTATCGAGACGTGAGATTGGGAGTTTGGGATGTAAGATAAGATCAAGTAAGAGAGCTAATTAGTCTATCTGTGAATGATGGGGACATTATATTGTGAATGATGGGGACTTGATCTATGAATGATGGGTGCACTTTTCTCGTACGATGGTTCAGTTGGAATGCCCCTCTCAGAAGACTCATCAATTGCCTTTGGTCGCTCCTTACCGGGATCCATATCTCCAACACAATCTACATCAACAAAGCCATGTACATCTAATAGTTTGTCTAGTCTAGGTGTTCCTTAGTAGCAGATTGCATAATTTGTAGTGCCACACAAATACCTAAAGACACTCTTTACAACTAGACAATGCTCATTTCCTGGTTTTAACATACGCTTGCTCAAAACTCCCACTACATGGGCAATGTCCAGTCTAGCATAAACCATTACACACGTCAAACTGCTAACATCACTAGCATAAGAAAAACGAGAAATGTCCTCTTCCTCTTCATGTGTCTTGGGACACTGATTTGTAAATAAATTTACACCTACAGGATTGGGGACTTTTGACCAGTTTACATTGTTGAATCTTAAACCTTTCCAATACTCTCTCCATGTAATTTTTTTTATTTAACCAAAGTTTCATGTTTTCTCTGTCTCTTTTATTTTCCATGCCCAAAATAAAATTTGCAGCACTAAATCTTTCATATCAAATTTAGAAGACAACTGATTTTTTACATCCTTGATGTTTTCCTTATTGTTTCCAATCAACAACATATCATCAACATACAATACCACATAAATAAAATGATCACAAACCACCTCAGAATGCACACAATGATCAAGTTTTCTCTTTCAGGAACCAAATCCCAATATATAAGTCTCAAAATTTTTGATTACTTTAACCCATACAGGGACCTTTTCAGTTTGCAAACCAACTCTTTCTTCCCCTTCACTGTAAAACCTTGCAATTGTTAAATGTAGATTTCTTCTTCAAGATTTGCATGTAGGAATGTTGTGTTTAAATCCATCTCCTCTACTTCAAGATCAAAAGCAACAACTACAGACAAAAAAAATTCTAATAGAAGATAATTTAGCAATAGGAGAAAAAAATTCACCAAAACCAATTCCCTCCACCTAGGATTGTCCCTTCACTACTAAGCAAGCTTTATACTTCTTCGCTTTACCTTCTGTATTCAACTTATTCCTAAATGCCTATTTGTTGCCAATGGGATTACTTCCATCAAACAACTTGTTGTTCCAGAGTCTGTACTTAAGGCTTAGAAAGTACAGTGTGTAGGCATCCGAAAGTAAGTAAAGGATAAAGAAAGCGAAAGCATCAACCTTCGGGAAATGAATCTAAGGTTGATTTCCAGGTTGTCATTGTCTAGCCTCCAACTGTTCCTGGATGTTTATATCCCGCTCAATTGCAGTCCACGAACGCTCAAGTTCTACCCGGGTATTGGTTGTTTTAAGAATAGTATCGAAAAGGTTCAAAGCGATATGTGTTTGGTCCGATAATCCGGGCTCAATGTTAGGCTGTCTTACAACGGGGACAGTCATAGAGGAACAGGGAAAGTAAAGGAAAGTTTCAAAGTTTTAGATGTTGTCTCAATTCGATCATATAAAAGAGAACTATATGATTTAATGTAAAAGATAAATTACAAACCAAAGGCCTTTTCCCGTAACTGCGTTATCTAGCAAATAATTGGTGTGTGTGAAAATGTGAGAAAAACATAAAGTTGTTTATAATATGAGGCTCCTATCAAGGGAGAATCTCACCGTGTGAACAGAGGAAGAAAAAGGTCGAAAGAAATCTGACGAATGTATAAAATATGAAAATCTAATGAGTCCACAGGTCTTGTACCTGTTAATAGCCGATACAGAGGAAAACTATAAACTATATAGACAATTAAAATTAATCACCATAGTAGAGGTTTTACTAAATTGCGGTGTGACATTCATCAAACATATATATGCGAGATAAAATTGAACGAGAAATCAGAGAGGAAACAAACTCATAACAGAGTCTTGACGGAATCAGGAGTCTTCAGATTGCTTTATATTAATATTCAAAAAGGAGAGTCTCTATTACAATCGACCAAAATAGGTCCAACCCTTGTTCTTTCTACAAAATGTATATTTATACAAATTTCTATAGTATGGAATCTCAAATGTTCCAGAGGTTTTCGTTTACAACAAAGGAGATTAATCGTTTCAATTCTTGGTTTCTGTCCTTATTTGGTACCGGAAACCTGCCTCTTCGCATGCTCCGTGCAAATGATGTACTTCTCCACCAGCTGGGATATTAACTTAGAAGGTTTTCCTTGATTGTTGGCCTCGAAAGTGTAACAATCCTTCACCAATTTTGGCAACTTTCCCTCCACCTGTTGGTCTTTGGCGCTGATAGAACATAATTGTACACTCGGTTTAATCAGCCATTTATCTATTTGGACTATGTCCGTCTGGGTTATTTGTGATATTTCAGCCAATTCTCTTTCTTCATTTTCCTTGATCTTGAGCAGATGCTTGGTTGTATTGATCTGGCCCAGTTTTTCAATGTTGCCTTCATCATCGGAACCCAACCAACTTCCATCTAGAAAACCGAAGGTTTCTTCACAAGATTTTCTTATCTCTCTAGTTTGTTGTATGCCTTCAGATATGTCACGCTCCCATTCTTTCAACAAGATGTTACCTCAGGTCTGCTCCGAGATAGAAAACCTGGAACTACTGCCTGTTTCCCTTCTCGTCGTGGCTATAATAGTCTCCTGGAAAGCAACTCGGGCCGCCCCAACATCTTTTTCTCCGAGAGTGAGGTTTTTCAATACTCAATCAATGAGTTGGCAGTTGTTTTGAATCGTTTCTACCTTAGCAAGTAGGCCTTGTTGAGCTGCCGACACTCTTTTTCTGATCTCTATAGCCTGGGATTGAAATATCCTGATATAGATTACTTGGCTTTCGACGAAGTCTAATTTGGCTTGTAGCTGCTCTATCAATTCTCCTTGCTGGCCTACCTATGTCTGACTTGTCTGAGCCATCAACTGTGTCTGTTCAAGGTCGGCTTTGAGCCGCTCAATTTCCTTTTGGTCAGCTACTCTAGCTTGTTTGAAACCTGTATTCGCCTGATCTTTGGCACCGACCTCTGTTGTAGCTAGTTTAGCCTCTAATGTTTTGATCAAACGATTTTTTCGCTTCAGCTGATCCTTTAGGGTCCCGACTGAATATTGGTTCGTTGTAGTGAAAGCCCCCAATGTTCCTACTATTTGAGTCGCAAATTCTTGCTTCTTCACCTCTTTTTTATCGGATAAGATTTTAAATTTCTTGGCTACCTTACCTGCCTCTTGATAAAATTCCTGTTTCACGACAACCTTTCTCTTCTTATCAAAGAATAATTCATTCGGAGGTAGCTCTTCCATTGTTATGGGCGTTAATTCTTCGCCAAAAACCCACCCTGCGTCTGGGACCCCTTTCGTGGACTGTAGGGGGGTAATAGAAACGATGGGATTGCCGACCTACTTAGATGATTTCCCTGGAGTAGCAACCGAGGTTGGCTCACTCGGAGGGTAGGACGTCTCGACTTCCTGTTTTGGGCCCCCAGTTTGCTCTTTCTTGTCCTGGTGTTCTTCTCGGCTGGGTGCTGAATCTTTGGAGCCTTCGGCTTTCGTTTTCTACACCTCTACGATCGTTGTATTCTCACCCTGTAATACTGGGGGAAGGCAGCTCCGCCGATGTTCTTGGAATTTGAACACATCGGCCCTCTCTTCAGGTGACAGGGCTTGTATCCGAGCCAAAACCTTGGCATAAGATCTCGCGCCTCAGAAAATGTCATCATGAGGCGAATTCTCATGCTCAAACCTTTTGAGGCCATAACTAGCCAAGTGATTACTCACGACCGTGTGTGGGTCGTGTTTCTTAAATTCAATGTGAACCAATTTAATATTTTCCAAGGCTGCTACTTCAACCTTTGCATGCCCGAAATCTAATAAAGAATAAGTGTTCAAATGAATAGGGAATGGTGGACATACCTTCTTCGAATATCCCTTAAGCTCTTTGCTTATGCCACCAATCACGGTTTGCCTGGCGATCTCGCGACAAGCCAACCTATCGGGTATAAATAATGGTAGAGCATGCAGAGGGACAGAAGCGCCGAAAACCCTGATGTATGAAAATTCTTCCTCCACGTACCAGTCGGCCATACTGCTCAAATTGGTCGCGATGCTATTTAAGATCCTGGGTGGTGGATTACCGAAGATGGTGACATGCATCAATACTATTACCCAATTAAAAATTTCACATATGAAATCTGAAGCCTTGTCTTCCCAAAGCTTTGAATGGTAGACGTGGATAGGCTCAGCATCCGATGGAGCCCAGCTCCAGCTCATTAAGGGAAAAGGTGTCACGAAACACACGGCGTCCATGATGTATGTGGACATAAAGAATGAAACGGCCTTCCCGCTCGCCCTCTGCATCCGATACTCTGTAATCCGACTGGTCAGACTATCTGACAACAGTTTGGCCCAATCGAAGGAACAACCTTCCGCCACTATATGTATCAGAGGCACCCATGGGAGGAAAAAATGTGTGGTGTCTTCCCTCCCATACAATCTGCAGGTCATCATTGTTATGTATTTGAACTGTGGTTCCAAAGAAGATATGGAATAAATTATGTTGTTATCGGCCCTAAACTTTGCGGGGTGTGAGACCCAATCCTTGATCAAATCATATAAGCTTTTGTCATATTGCTCGCATTCCTTATGTTTAAAATCCTCAAGAAACTCGGCATTATATGTGAAATTCGACATGGGTGGCAACTTGTACATCGCCTGTAATTGTTCCGGTCTAAAGGTCCCAATAGTGATCTTCTGCTCGTTAACGATGGTTCTGGTTGGGATATCTACATGGTCTAGCGCCCATCAGATCATATCATAGTAAGGAAGCAGACGTGGCCTGGTCGCTACTTTATGCATTTCTGCTTGGACAACGATCTTGTATTTGGTGGCCAGTTCGTCCTTCTCATTGTCACTGGAATCATCTGAACAGTCTACCAATTCGGACTGCAGAATCTCAGAAATATACGACTAGGTTCTGACTGAATCAACGCTTCGGGGTGAAGTATCAGAAACGTTATCCGAGCCTTGCCCTGAAATCTCAGCACTTGCCTTGAACGCTTTTCGTGGGGCCATGACGGGGGATTCTGATTTAGCTCTCATGCGATAAAAATATGTATACATACAGAAATCAGTTTGCTGAGGAAATTTTCTCTGCGTAAAATAGAAATGAGCTTTGTGACACTGAAGAAAAATATCTATATCTTCGACCATTTAAAACCTCGACGTCCTTGTGAACAAAATGGTCAAATCAATTTTAGAGACAGATTTAGCAATAAAAATCATATCCTTACTTGTCGCTTTGCCTCATTTCCAATTAATGCCATAAAGTTCGACGGTTCGTGACACAAGTTGGCGTAAGGAAAATTTAAATTTACCTCGTAGACTATGCATATTATTATTTGCATTAAACACTGATTAAGCTCGCTTAGCTTCTTTAATCAGGCTTTCTTAAACTTTAATCAACCTTTCGGCGTTCGCCTTATCGAGAGTTTTCACTCTAACCTTTCGAGCCTCTAAAACCCGAGATCGCGATGATTGGATTTAGTTAAGCAAGAACGTAAACATGATTAAGTGTTTAATTAATCATGTTTTAATTTATATCGCAACTTCGCAACTCGGGGCTTCGAGGTATAGTTTTCGGGAGGAGCGTATGCCAAGTCGCAAAATCCCGAGATCGCGATGATGTGATCTATTTAAACTAGAAGATAATCTGGATTAAGTGTTTTAATTAATTAATATATGAGCAATATCGCGACTTCGCCACTTGGGGTTTCGAAGGTATAGCTTTTGGGAGGCGCATACGCCGAGTCGCGAAATCCCGACAGTCTTTAACCATGGTCAAAACTAACCACCCCCGACACTAACCTGGGTTACTTATGTAAAAGTCTCGTGGCTTCGCTTATCGGAGTTATGATGGTAACGCTTTTGGAGAGAGTGAACGCCGAGACGCGAAATCCCGACAACACTTGATTGGGGTTTAAAGAATTTTACTCTTAGCTTTAACTTGAGGTAAGATTTTAACAACTTTTCCTGGCCTCGCACATCGGGGCTTGTAAATATTGTGACTTGTAACTCCCGAAGCGCGATATCCCGAGGTACAAAAAGTCAAATTTTCGTTTAACGATAAAAGGTGGTGACTTATAAAACATAACATCCTTCGGTATTTCGCATGTTGGGACTACTGAAAATTTTAGTTTGTAAATGTCACGAAGTGAAAGAGAACTTAAAGGCCAACATTTGACTTTAAAAATTACATTTAAACCAGTTGAAAAAGGCGGCTCCAACACAACTCAGCTAGATTTCAAGCCTCATTCTTAACCAAGGATGTCATTTCTTCAATCGTGGCATTCTTCTAGAGTTTACCATCCTTTGAATCCACTACCTCTCCAATAGTTATGGGATCGTCATCAGTAATAGATAAAGAAAAACTATAACAAAAATTAGGTGGAGTATACCTTTTTGGTTGCCTTCTTTCCCAAACCAATCTTCTCAATATTGGAGTATGAGGTTCTTCTTATTCTTTTGATTCATGTTATTCTGTTGAGTCAAATTATTCACACTCTAACTCAAACTCTATAGTCTCTAGTTCTTTTTCATTTGGTATGGTTTCATGTTTAGGAACATCTTTAAGCTTTCTTAAGACAACATCCCGACTGTAAACAACCATCTTAGTTACTCGGTTCCAAAGTTTATATCGTTTTATACTATAACACACCTGAGCCCCTAACCCTCTCTTATACTTGTGGGACATTAAGATTTATCTACCTCAACTCAAGTCAGGACTGAACCTAAGGACTACAGATGGATTCTACTTGTCGAGATATTTCCAACAACTATAATGGTGCCCAAATCCAATTTATGGATCTAAAGTTAGAGCCTCGTGAAGTATCCATGCTCTCATGGTCAAAATCCACCTTACTGCCATGTGTCATCCACATCTATTCCTATCACTCTTTCCATGTGATGTGGCACTGACACGACATCAATGTGGCACCTGCCCATAACTCACCTCTCAATGGTTTTGACTTCCACAAAACCTTCCATCGTCGTCGGGCTTTTACTCTCGTGGAGCACCAAACATTCAACACTGAATGTTCCGACGATGACCCACTCATTAGACCTTCATTAGATTTGATGACACTCGGGTCTGACCTTCAATGGCTCCAATAATGTCTACGCACCCAACTTGCAAGGATCCATGACCGATATTTCATCCTACTGACCTACCGATCAATGGTTGTCGTCCGACCTTAAGATATTATCGTTTTCGAAATTTGCTCCCACTCACACTTTTGGACCTCTATCCGACATCCTCCGATGAACGAATAAGATCTAATGACAACTAGATCTAACAGTCTAAGTTGTTGCCAAAGCCATAATAGCTTCCAATCCCCATCTGGGACCACTCCAATCCCTTGACCATTCCACTAGTGACACATGTCACCCTGGGAATTTGTTGGTTTCCATGCCACATCATCATAACGTCATCATCCTCTTTATCACCTAAATGAGACATATGATAGAGATTACCCTCACCCTCATGTCGATCAATGATTATCATTGATTTTCACGGTCTTCATCGTCGTTAATCCTTGGACTCACCACTCACTTTGCCAACTTTGTATCCTTGACGACGATACATCTAACACCAATGGCCCAAATCTCGTCGAGGTCACTCCCGATGAATCAATGATCCTCGTCCCGTCTTTAGGTTTTCGTCGTCGTCGTCAAACTTTATACAAGTTTCGACACTCAATCGTTTCCAATGATGATGCCTCTCACAACGAAGGGATGATATCTACTCACCTTGTCGAATCAACAGTCACAAAGTCTCTCAATTCAACACCAGATTTTTCCACTGGTTTGAGGGTACGACTTCAAGACTTAGCCATATTTTAGGGTTCTGGACAATTCTTCGAGAATAAAAAAAACCGCTTCAAGACCATCAAAGGCTTATCAATCTCATTAGAGATGAGATTCTTGCATATCTTGCAATATTTCCACATAAACATCTTGATTTCTTCGAGGTTCAAGGTCCTCCATTCCTCACAGATAGCTCCCCGAGTTCAGGGCACTAACACCACTAGGTAAATGAAGTTTTTGTCCATATCTTGCAAACTTTCCTCTCAAAGTTGCAAGGTTCTGAGGGACACTTGCTTTCCATATTTGTTCATTTTCATAACTTATCAGACCAAATAAAAACTACAACAAACATATTCCAAGCTCTCAGGGGTTCAATTCATTGATCATAAGCAATTACATTTCCCATTGAAATCGAACAATAAATGTTTATAACATTTAAACACAATTAAACAAATCAAGTTATACACTTATCTGATCAAGGAATTGCCAACACCAATTGTTTAAGAGAGGATGTCTTTCCTCCCAACCTTAGGCCATATTGTAGAGTGCCTTCCTACAACACTCCACCCCCATGCCAAGCCATGATACCACAAGGGGAATGATTCAGCTGGTTTCCAAACTTAAGATGATCCAAGAAGGTTACTCTCCTTCCTCCTTTGATGACAACAAAAGTTTCCCCCTTCCCACTGTGCTAGGGGTCTCTATATGTTTATCAAGCAGTTTATCAACTGGGTTTCCTCTGCACAAGGGAGTCCCTTCTATGCTAAGCAGTCCCTCGACGACCTCCCCTTACCAATGTCGGTTTCTATCCATTAAGCACCAAGTTGTTGCCCATTATTTCTCCAGTTTGGATCTGGGTCTTCTCTGCTTCAGAGTAATCAATCTTAATTTGGATGAGCTTCTTGTTTTCTTTAAGGAAAACTCTATCTTCTCTTAAACCCGTGCTCATGAACACTTCTATTCACAACACCTTCTTCTCTGTGAGTTTGTTGCTCATTGGTTCTTTCTCAGGTTCTTACTCTTCTCCAGCGCCTTTGTATTTTGTTTTATGATGTCTCTCTTGGTATTTGATTGTTCCTTTCCATGCGTGCTTCTCTTCTTGTATGTTGTCTCTTGGTGGTATGTTTCTTATGTGTCTAGTGCGTTGTCTCTGGTGGTGTTTTCCACCTTTGGTGTCTTCCTCGACCAATGCCCTTAGGATTCTCGTGGTTTCCTGCAACCGTAACCTGCAGTCTGCAACTCCCATCCCGAAGGGGCAAATCCATGGTGTCCCTCTATCGGTTCATTCAATTGGCCCTTGCCTCCCTCAAGAGACCAATCTATTAACAACCATTAACTTCTTCAACCACTTCCCTGACCTTCCATAACTGGTCATGTGGCTTCATTCAGATCGAGTACATTGGAAGGTGTAAATTCATTCTTAGCAAGCAGAAATTAGCTTGTTAAACAAGCTTCCTATTTTCTTCATAAAAACATCTCAGTTCCACTTCACCAAGCCACTCAATCAATCCCTGCTTCATTAATTCCCACTTGTGTATCATGGCCATCACATTCAAGGCTATTCCCTCTCAGTCATCGGTTTGGTGTATTTTATTAATCAAAACATGATTACAAGCTTCTTAAACATAATCATATGAAGTCTCAAGCATAATTACAGTTATGGGGGGAAACAAGGTGGTACATTCCCCTCCCCCTTATAGAAATATTGTCCTCGATGTTTAAAACGCCATGTATATACAATAATACATAAAACAAAAATGGGTATGCCAATCTCATGGTATATTCTAGCTCCCATGTAGCCTCATCTACTCCAAAGTGCTTCCATTGCACCTTGACTTGCATAATGGCTTGGTTCCGGAGCATTGTTTCTCTCCTGTCCAGGATGCATTGAGGTTCAAGCTGGAATTATCCCTCTAGTTCCACATGTATCACACTCCAATGAATAACATTATTAAAGTCATGTACGTATATCTTTAACAAAGACACGTGGAACACATTATGAGCTCTAATAGTAGGTGGTAATGCAAGTCCATATGCTATTGTTCATATTCTCTCTAGGACTTCAAAAGGTCCACAGTAGTGGGGTGCTAACTTAGCACACATCCCCATTCTCAGGGAAAATTTGTTGGGTTTCACTCAAAGATACACGTGATCCCCCACTTTGAACTCTCTATGAGTTCTCTTGTTGTTTGCATAACTCTTTTGTTTGTCCTGAGCTACTTTCGAATTCTACCTTATGTTAACCATGGCCTCTTCCATCTCCTTCAACAATTATGGTCCAAGTGTGATCTTATTTACTAGATTATCCTAACTGATTGGAACTATACACTTTTTGCCATACAAAACCTCAAACAAACTCATTTTCAATGATTCTTGATAACCATTGTTGTAGGCAAACTCTACCGGAGGTAGATACTCTTCCCACTGCTTAGGTCAATGCATAACATGCATCCTCAACATGTCCTTTAGCGCTCTGTTGACTCTTTTGGTATGACCATTTGTTTGAGGATGGTAGGCCGTGCTAAATGTCAATTGCGTCCCTAATCTCGCGAACAAGATTTTCCAAAAACTTGAAGTGAACTTGGCATATCTATTTGAGATTATGGTCTTGGGAAAACCATGTAATATGAACATTTCTTTCATAAAAAACGTTAGCAACATCTATGACTTTGAAAAAGGATTTGATAGGAATAAAATGAACTGCCTTTCTTAGCTTATCCACTACAACCATGATCACATCATGTTGCTTGATTGTCCTTGGTAGACCTATATTGAAATCCATGGAAACCATTTGCCATTTCCACTCTAGGATTGGGAAAGGTTGCAATATCCTAGTGGGATGTATGTGCTCAACTTTCACCTGTTGACACTCCAGGCATTTAGTGATGTACTGAGCAATGTCCTCCTTCATTCTCGACCAATACTATATTTGTCTTATTGTTGTCACCATTTTTTGGTAACCAGGGTGACCTACAGATGGTATTTTATGGAACTCATCCATAACCAAATGCCTCAAATATGTTGAATTAGACAGATACAACCTATTGTTAAACAACAAAAGACTATCGGCCCCAAGTTGATATCCTTCATATTTCTTTTCCTTAGGTTCTTGTTGCAATCCTTTTATGACTTGATTGAAGAACCCGTCTTCCTGCAGGAGGGTTTTAATCCTCTGCTTGATACTAGACTCCCCTACACTTGTTGTTGCTAAGTGTATAGTCCGTGCACTTTGATTGTGTGTGTTTGCCACTTTGTTCTCCTTTCCATTAATGTGTTTGATTTCAAAATTGATTTCACTAATCAACGCCATCCACCTGGCCTATCTGGCATTCAACCTTGGTTGATCAAATAGGTACTTCAGACCACAATGGTCTGTCATTAAGACAAATCTTCTCCCAAGCAAGTAGTGCCTCCACACCTTTAACGCATGCACGATTGCTGCCAACTCTAAATCATGAGTAATATACTTATGTTCATGCTCATTTAATTTTCGTGATTCAGAGAAGATCACTTGCCCATCTTGCATAATAAATCCATCGAGTCCTCCCCCCCAAGCATCGATACAAATCAAGAAATCCTTTTCTGGGTCCACAATCTTCAGAACATGGGCATTGGGCAGAAAATGCTTCAACTACCAGAAGATTTCTTCACACTCTAGTGACCACAAAAATCGCTTCCCCTTTCTTTGTAATGAATTAATAGGATTACCGATCTTGGAAAATCCCTTTATGAACCTTCTATAATAACCAACCAATCCCATGAAGGATCTTACTTCTATCACGTTGTTAGGGGAAAGTCTTCCTTGATCTTTTCAAGATCTAGTACCACTCTTTCTGTTGAGATTACGTGGCCTAAATACTGGATTTCCTTTTGATAGAAATCACACTTGTTGAACTTAGCATACAATTGATGCTCTCTTAGCACTTGTAGCACCATTTGGATATGCTCTTCATGATCTTCTTTATTCTTGGAATACACCAAAATGCCATCCACAAATACTAAGACAAACTTATCAAAGTACTTGTTGAACACACTATTCATCAGACATATGAATGTCGTTGGTGCGTTTGTAAGCCCAAATGGCTCCACTACAAACTCATAGTGCTCGTACCTTGTTCTAAAGATTGTCTTATGGATATCTTCATCCTTGATTCTGACTTGGTGATATCTCGACATTAAATAGATCTTTCAAAATATTGCAGCGCCTCTAAGTTGGTCAAAGAGATCATCTATCCTAGGAAAAGAATACTTGTTCTTGATGGTCATCTTGTTCAATTGTCTATAGTCAATACATAGCCTCAAGGTACCATCCTTCTTCTTCACAAACAGGGTTGGTGCTCCCCAAGGAGATATACTCGACCTAATGTAACATTTATCCAACATCTCTTTTAGTTGCACCTCCAGTCACACCAAATTTGGTGTTAATATCCTATAAGTCTCTTTTGAAGCTGACACTGCTCCAGGGACAAGATCTATAGAAAAATCAAGATCTCTTTTGCTAGGTAGTCCTCGCACCTCCTCTGGAAACACATCTCCGAATTCCCATAGCATTGGATGATCCTCAGCCTTTAGCTCCTTGCTTTATGCTGAGACAAGTACTTGTATATCATTTAATGGGCACACTTTTGTGCTAAACTTCTCGAGTTGCAATGTTGATATTTTCCTTATTGAAACTGGCTTTCGAATGCCTTGCGAAATTCTTGCATTTCCCTCTTCATCTTCATATTCCAAAACCTTCTCATAACAATTTAACTTTGTCTTGTGGGCAACTAACCAATCCATTCCCAACAACACATCGTATGAGCCTAGGGGTAGGATATTCAAGGCTACCTAAGTCTACAGTTCACTCATCTCAATTGGATATGCTTCTATGACCTCAACCACTTTCCTCCTTGTTTCAGTGGCCAATTGAACCAACCATACTCTTGCATGTTTCTTTCTTTGCAATGAACATGTCTCGACAATTCGAGGTGAAATATAACTGAGGTTAGATCCTAGGTCAATTAAAATAGAAACTGGTTTCTTGGCAACAATACCTGTCAATTCCACCACATAGGCTTGGTTGTCTGCTTGTCGATTCTCCATAGTTGCATATATTCTCGGCACGCTTCTCGCTAAATCGTTGACTATAGTTGCTTCCTATACATTATACACCTTTCTACTATCATGTTGACTATCAAGATAATCCCTCAATTGGTGTGGTTCTCCACATCCCCAACATTGCAAAGGTCCTTTCTTAGGCTCCTCTGTTCTTTCTCTTGTTTGCTTCATTGGCTTATTCCCACTTTGAAATGGAAAATTTTGTCGATGCACACTTCTGCTTGGCTAACCCAACTGTGCACCTTTCATGGAATTCTTGTAGGGGAATGACTTGAATCCCTTCTTTGGGAATCCACTCTTGTCCTTCCTCTTCCAATATTTTGAAGGCACTTGCTTATGCTTAGATTGATCATAACAACACGTGGCCTTCCAAATATTTTCCTCCATTGTCTTGGGTTGATCAAACTCAATCTCATCTTGGTAGGACTGTGGCAATCCACTGAGAAAATGTTGCACTTTCTCTTTCTCATCCTTGAGGTAAGGGACATACCTCAATAACTCCATGCACCTTTTAGCGTATGCATCCATGGTAAGTTGTCCCAACTTATGCTCATGGAATTCCTTAAATTTGTCATCATAATACTTCTCCAATGGGTATGCTTTTCATAAGTATTTTTCAAATCATTTCCAAGTCAGTTTTCTTTCCTTCAATCCCTTGATTTCCTTAAGGTCTTCCCACCAAATGGAATCTCCTCCTTTCAAATTAAAAATGGCAATCCTTTGCTTGATATTCTCGAAGTAATTATGTACCTGAAAGTACTTCTTCAGACCAAACAACCATGCCTCAACTTATTCTCCTTTCTTAATTTCTCTATCGAAGGTAGGAGGCTTAACCTTCTTGAATTCTTCAGTCAAAGAACTATGAGAATTATTCCTCTTTTTCTTTTTCGAAACACTCGATTTTGTGCCACTTCTAGACTACTCTACTGAAGTAGTCTTCCTACTAGATGATTTCGTGGAAACACTTCCACTTGATCTTTCTTTACTGGAATCCTGATACCTTTTCCTAGAAAAACTCTTTCCCACATCGATGTGATCCAATCTGTGCTTCTTAGTATTCAAAAGGGGTTTTCAACCTCTCTGACTATTGCAATTCTACATTACTTGGGCCCTACTGCAAATGTTTTTGAAACTTCGACAGGCTCTACAACAACACTACATTCAATTCTTCCTGTTCGGCTTGAGCTTTCATGAGTCTATCATTGTCTGTCGTCACACTTCTAACAATGGCCATCAAATACAAAGGGGTTTCTCTATCCCTCCTACCATCAAACTCTTCATCTTTGACATGTGAGGTGTCATCCATACTATACCGTATCATTCACCTATGTTGATTGTCAGTATGTCCTACATGATGAAACAACAATCATCATCAATAATTACATTACCAGTTTAAAACATACATGTTAAACAACATCAAAACTTTTCTTAAAAGGTTTCAAGTGGTCTCAGTGACCCATTCTAGCCTAGAGTTTGAACTCGGCTCTGATACCACTTTGTAACACACTCGACTCCCTAACCCTCTATTGGGATGGTGGGATGTTAATATTTCTCTACCTCAACTCAACTCAACTCAAGACTGAACCTAAGGACCACAGATGGATTCTACTCGCTGAGATCTTTCCAACAACTATAATTGTGCCCAAATCAGATTTTTGAATCTAAAGTTACAACCTCTTGAAGTATCCAGGATCTCATGGTCAAAATCCACCTTACTGCCACGTGTCATCCTATCAATCTTGTCATCCGATGTAGCACCAACACGGCATCGATGTGGAACCTGCCCGTAACGCACCTCTCAGTTGTTCCGACTTCCACGAAGCCTTCCATCATCGTTGAGGTTTTACTCTCGTGGAGCACCAAACATTCAACATTGAATGTTTTGACGACGACCCACCCATCAGACCTTCCCCAGATCTAGAAACTCTCGGGTCTGACCTTCAACGGCTCTGATTGTGTCGATGCACCCAAATTTCATGCCAAATAACGTCCAAGTCTTCAACCTCTCTCACGGTGAACATGTGGGACCCGCAAGGATCCATGACTGAGATTTCATCTTGCTCACGTGTCGATCAACGATTATCATCCGACCTTAAGATCTCGTTGTTGTCGGCACTCCCTTGTTGAAATTTCTCCTACTCAACACCCAACAATTATCTCAATACAAAATCACTTTATCTACTAAAAGAACAACTGAGTAATAACCTAAACATGCAGTGAAAGCATAAATAAGGGAACCAAATCAAACACATAAGAACACCAAAATTTTCGAGTATAAATCCATGGAAAAACCCCGGAGGGAAAACCAGTGACGAGAATGATTTTATTATGCTAAAATCAGGGCTCCTGTAACAAGGATAATGACCCACTGTGAGAAATAGAACTGCAGACTAACCTGGCAAAGGTATGACCTACTGTACGACCAGTTCTGGAATGCTTTTCGAGGCATACTCAATTCACCTTCTTTTGAATCGTGTATATACGCAATTGTCTACACTGTGAATTGTGTATCCGTATAGAAAACTTGTACGACAAGTTTCGTACAATCCAACACTCTCTTGTGGCTTCCTCAGACTAAATCCCACCTGCGTAAGCATTATTTCCCTCTTCTCCTTGACCCGATCTCTAGATGAAATTCCTTCTCCTTCCCTATCCAAGATCTCCTTGAATCTGTCGAGTGTAATACTTGGTCCTCTTGAATCACCATCCTTCGTGATCCAAGCACTCGAGTAGAGGTCCTTCTATACTCCTGAGTGTGACCTTGGAGACTCCACACTAGCAAAGGTCCTTCTTTTCTATTTATGTGTGAACGTGTCTTCACCTTCAGCCTAGCCTTGCTTTTATAATCATGAATTACAATACATTTCTAATCTCACTTGAGATTTAGATTGCATGCTAAGATTACATGCTAAGTACTTTTAGCATGTTTCTTAAATAACTCAATTAACTAATTACATAATTAAATAAAAGCAATTTACTTTAATAATTCCTTTAATTAAAGTAAATTCAAGAGTAGAATGCTTCGGACGATTTCCACATGTCTAGACACACAAACGTGCGGAAATACATGTTTGATGCTACCACTAACATCAACACTCCCTCTTAGCAAGGAAGGTATTTCTCGAAGAGCCACCTGGAACTGGTTCTTCCTTCAACTTTGGCACAATGTCACACATATCATCCTGCATACTGGAATTCCTCCAACCTTGCTAGTTCACTGCTCCTTGAATACTGGAAGTCTCATAATTGATGCCACTACATATCAATGCCACGAAGTTTGAAAACTTTGTCGAAGGTATGCTCTCCGTCGATGTAATCCTATAAGCTTCTTGCTCTCGATCATCCACCAATGACATCTTGTACCAAATCGGTCTCTTGACAGGACTGGAAGGGGCTAAATCTCTCTTCCCATCTGAAGGTTTAGTCCCCACACTGGACCTATGTGAACTCTACTCATCCTTCGGTTTTTCACCCTTTGGAGCCTCCTACTCCTCATCCTTTGGCACTGACATCAATCCATGATCCAAGATCCCCTTGGATCCTCATATAAGCTAGCCCTGCAACCTATATAACCTACCCTCTCATACACCAATGCTAATTGTTGTGCCAGGGCTAGCTCCCTATGAACATATGAGTACTTTCCCTGTTTGAAAAGTGACTGCAAAACCCATGTCCTCCAAAACTGAAACCGACATCAAGTTCTTCTTCAGTTCCGGTACATAAAGCACATCCTGGGCCTCTAACGAACCTCTTAACTCAAGTTGGAATGTAATTTTTCCCTCTCCCTTTACTACATACTTGGCATCATCACCAAGCTCCACATGAACCTTCGGGTCCCTCTCCGTCAGACTATTAAATAGCTCCATTTCTTATGTCATATGAAGAGATGCACCATTGTCCAAGAACCAACCACTCCTCATTGTTGTGCTAGTAGAAAGGCAAGAAACCATTGAGTAATCCTTCTCAAATTTCGTTGAAAACTCATCTAGCTGTGTCTTTCTTGATGTTGTTGTCTACGTCTTGCCATTACCCTTCTTCTTCCCCAGACACTGAGATGCATAATGTCCATTCTTATGACATGAGAAGCACTTTATTTTACCCAAGTCCTTCTTCTTCCCTGGATTTGATGATCCTCCATCATTGTTACCCTTCTTGTTAGAACCCTTTCCTTTATCCTTTCTTTTCTTACTAACAAGAGCCAAGTTCTCTTCACTACCTCCATTCTTTCTACTCTTCAACTCCTCCTGAGTCTCTTCTTGGATGCAATCATACCAAAGTCTTTACCAATCTGGGATATTTTCCCAAGCACAAAATCCTTTAACAAATGGTTCCCGTGATTTGGGAAGACCATTCAGTGCCACATTCATGAGCTCTGTTTCCTCATTTTTCTCCCTTATGGCTGCAAGCTAATCACGTACCTATTTGATCCTCATGAGATAGCTGGTAACATTATCTGATCTAGACATATGAACTGATCTATGTTTATTCCTTAAGACCATCTTCCTATTCATGTTATTGCTTTGGAATAAACTTACCAGGGCATCAAACATCTGTTTGGTCGTCTTCTTCGCGTTTAGGTGAGGGATTAGATGATCCTTCACTGAATCTAGGAGGAACCTTTCTACTTTGATCTCCTTCTTGTCGTGAGAATCTAAAGTTGTTGGATCTATCGGTGGAGTAAATGCTTTATCCACTAACTCCCAAAGGTCATACTCCAATGCTAAAGTCACTCTTGCTTTCCAAGATATGAAGTTGGATGCTTCATCCAATCTGTCTTCTACTCTCAACGATGTTGCTTCCATCCCTAAGACCTGATAAACTACCCTGGAAATAACCTGGTATTGGAAAACTGCCCCTGTGTTAACATGTATAGCTTATACGTGATTGTCAACACTGGAAATAGCGTATATATACAATTCAACACACTGCAAATCGTGTATGTACGCAACTGTTTCTTTTGTGAATTGTGTATGCCTCTACATACCTGCAAAAACTTATCTCTACCTTGGTACAAATGTTTCCCTAAAAAATATGTCCTTTGATTTCCTTTTGCTGGTTATGAATATGCTACGGATCTGAGATTTGGCTTCCCTTCAAAGCACCTGCTTTGATACCATGCTAAATTTTCTTCTACTCAACACTCGATAATTAGCTAAAACAAATATCACTTTATCTACTTAAAGCAAAACCGAGTAATCAACTAAACATGCAGCGAAAGCATAAATAAGGAAACCAAATCAAACACATAAGAAACCAAAATTTTCGGGTATACAACCTTGGAAAAATCCCAGAGGGAAAACCAGTGCTAAGAATGATTTTATTATGCTAGAATCAAGACTCACGTAACAGGGATAATGGTCAACTGAGAGAAACACAACTGCAGACTAACCTGGCAATGTCTGACCTGTTCTATGACCAAGTTTGGCACGCTTTTCAAGGCATATGCAATTTTCCTTCTTGTGAATTGCGTATATACGTGACTATCTACACTGTGAACCATGTATTGTACAAAAAACTTGTACGACAAGTTATGTACGATCTGACACTCTCTTGTGGATTCCTCAGACTGAAACCCACTTACGTAAGCCTTCATTCTCTCTCCTCCTTGAGATGATCTCTAGATGGAAGTCCTTCTCCTTCCCTATCCAATATCTCCTTGAATCTCTCAAGTGTATGTCAAGTGTAATACTTTGTCCTCTTGAATCACTGCCCTTCGTGATCCAAGCACTCGAGCAGAGGTCCTTCTCTACCCCTAAGTGTGACCTTGGAGACTCCACACTAGCAAAGGTCCTTCTTTGTTATCTCTATGTGAATGTGTCTTCTCCTTCACCCTAGCCTTGCTTTTAAAATGGTGAATTACAATCTATTTCTAATCTCACTTGAGATTTAGATTACATGCTAAGTACTTTTAGCATGTTTCTTAAATAACTCAATTAACTAATTATGTAATTAAATAAAAGCAATTTACTTTAATAATTCCTTTAATTAAAGTAAATTCAAGAGTAAAATGCTTCAGATGATTTCCACACGTCTAGACACATAGACCTGTGTGGAAATACCCGTCCGGTGTTACCACTAACATCAACATCGCTCCCATTCACACTTATGAACCTCTATTCGACATCCTCCGATGAACAATGTGTTGATGAAAAGGGATGGAAATCCCTTTCACAACATTTTTTAATCTTGCCAGGCTAAGGCAAGATAGGTGGGATTGTAACCCTGGGTTTATAGCCTTGTCAAAAAGATCAACCAAATCCTTCAAGCAATAGGTACTTGAGACTGGTGTTGATTTTCATATGTGTTTGCAGCTAAAAAAAAACTTGAAAGTTGTTTGTATGTGTTGTTCCTGAGTTTATACTTTAAGGCTGTAAAGTATACCGTCAAGGCATCCGTAAAGGTAAAGGTAATTAAAGGATAAGAATAAAAAAGGAGGGTAAAGTAGAATCAGTGTCTTAATTGTCTCTGTCTAGCTTCCCGTTGTTCTTAGATGCTGATATCTCTCTCAATAGCAGCCCATGAACGTTCTAATTCAGCCCGATTAGTCGTCGTTTGCAGAATAATATTAAATAGGTTTAAAGCAATACTGGTTTGATCTTGGAAGGTTTTTCAACATTTGTGAGATGAATTGAGGAGAAGACTTTTCAAGAAACATTTCACAATGGAAAACTTTCCCTGCAATAATGTTGACTTCTCCTTGTAGGGGCAACGAAAAGGAGGCGGATGGAACGAGACGAAACGCCAAAGCGGCTAGGTCCCAAACCCTAGCCGCCACCGCTCTGAATCTTTGTTTGCAGGTACGCTGAGCTTCGTTAGTAGCTGCCGATCCAGGTCCCATCGCTCTCTCAGCATACAGGGCGCGATTCGGCGTTTCCAGCGCGTCCCTCCTGCGCGCACGCAATCCGGAACAGTGGTAGCCCAGGTGGTCGCTGCCATGCCACGATGGCTTCAAATCCGACTGCGGAGAATGAGGAAGATCCATTGGAAGCATTTAAAGAGTTAGTCCGCTCGGCAGGAGCTAAATCCAAGCTTTCTCCTCCGTCTAAGTTTGTTAAGAAGATGGAGGAGATCCCATCTCTGGAGCTTTCTCCAGAGGAGCCTTGCCACTTTGCCCTCTTTCTGGCAGAAAGGGCCCTGATCATAAAGTTTACGGGTTTATGGCCCAGCCCCAAAACGGTGGAGGCATGGATTGAGGAAATATGGAGGCCGATGATACAGGGAAGAGTTCTTCGGAGTGCAGTAGGCAGGGTTTTTTTTGTCTTCAGCTTCTCAGAGAAAGAGGATCGTGATCTAGTCTTCAGATCTGGACCCTATTTCATGGGGTCGAGAGGACTGTTCTTAGCCCCCTGGACTCTGGACTTCAACCCCGGAGCCGAGATCACCGCAGCCCCTGTTTGGGTTAGGCTGCCTCACCTCCCCCTGCACCTCTGGGGAAAAGCTCTCTAGAGGACATTGGAAACAAGCTCGGGCGATTCCTGGACAGTGTGAAACCGAAAGAGGAACAATATACCTGCGCTCGTATTTGTGTTGAGGTTAATCTCGAGAAAGGCCTACCAGAAGCCATCAAGCTCTCCCTGGGGGAATGGTCCCATATCCAAGAGCTGGACTACGAGCAGATCCCCTTTAAGTGCCTCCGGTGCCATGAATACGGTCATTTTGCAAAAAGCTGCCCCAAAGTCTCTGAGGAGCCGGGACCAGTCAAAGAAGATGATTTTCAGCCAGTACCGAACCGACGGAGGCATCCAAGGCGAAAGGATCCGATACCCCAGGCTCCAAAGGCCACTCATCCAGCAGAGGCAACTCTAGAAAATAAAAACAGCTTTGATGCGCTGAAGGAAGATGAAGCCCCAGATCTCGAAGCAACAAAAGTGAAGGAAGATCCACCGGCAAACGAAAGCCTTCCGGACTCCACCCCCTGAGGCCCAGTAGCAGCGAGAGAATTTCGGGCTTCAGATCCGGACCCCTCTGCCTCGGCAGGTCTGACTGTTTCAGTCCCATCTAGTGATTCTGTGGAAACTTCTGAACCTGAAGACATTTCAGTCCCGTCTCCTCCCCTTACCCGAGGTCGAAAGACCAACAAAGCGCGCAGAGAAAAGGAGGCGGCCTCCAACATTTCTTCAGGCTCTCAGAAAAAGTTGGACCCCTTCTTTAAGAGGAAAATTCCACCCCCCTCAGGTTAATGTATTGCTTCTGTCTTCTATTGTGCTCACAGTTTGTGAGAATTTATACATGTATGCAATCTTTGTCATTTTTTCAAATTAGCTCAAGAAGTAGATGGGATTGGTTTCCCAAGACATTCACAAGAAGGTTGGCAACACTGTTAGAGGTCACCAACCTTCTTCAAATTTGTAACTTTCTGATTCTGGCATGCCAGAATGCCGCCTAATGCAACATAATCGTCCCTGTTAAAAAAAAAATACTGGTTTGATCTTGGAGACCAGGTTCTATGTTGGGTTGTCTGTTATTTGGGACAATCAGGGGGAGTAAAATTTTATTTAGTTGTGAAAAAATACGATAAATTGTTACTTCGGTCTTTTAAGAGATGAGAATAGGAAAAAAAGTTTTGAAATTCAAGATAATAACATAAACACAGTTGAGGTCGTTTCCTGGATTTGAAACAATTTGAGAATTGTGAAATAACAAAGAAATACTACTGAAAAATATGAGGCTTTAATCAAGAAAGAATCTCATATTGTAACAGGAAATAAAAAAGAAAATGAGATGTTAAATATCATGGTTCAAATGATCCACAGGTCTTAAAATTACTGATAGCAATTTCAGAGGAAAAGTTGTAAATAATTTGATAACCAAATCAATCTAAACTATAAAAGATGTATAAAATAAACTTAAAATTGATCATTCATTAGAAAGACATTGAAAGGGAAACATAGAAAAATATGGTAAACAAGGTTAAAGAACACATAGCTACAAGTTGGCAGGATTCAGAATCTCGTATGTATCGAATATCACAGTGTATTGGAAAATTTTAATACAATCGGCTCTCTCCAAAAAAACCAAAAGCCTTTTTTCAGTCTTTTGAATATATATTTATACATGATCATCAAATATTTCCCCGTTGGTGATTAACCAACTTCCTAAGACTACGGTTACATGGATGAATAATGTCAAACCGTTTACATTTCTTTTCTAACTGCTTTACTATTCTAATGATGAAAATATTCAAAAGAGTACTTTTATGTTTGTGTTGACGAACTTCCTTCTTCTGCCTCAAGACAGTGAATACATTTTCCCAAAAACTTCACCAGAACTCTGGGAACGTCTAGTATCTCTTTTGCCTCAAATATGAAGAATCTTTTTTGTAATTCGGGCAAACGATCTTCTATTATCTTCCTTGCGAACTTAATAGTTTGCAACTTTAAGTTCGGTATCACTATCCATTTGTCGAGTTCAGAGATATTGATTACCTTAATTTTTGGGATCTCTACCTTCATTTCCTCCAAATCTTCCTTGAACCTTAGTTGGTGCTTGACAATGTTAATCTCTCCTAATAACCCAGGACAATCATTTTTTCCAATATTCAATGAAGTTTTTTCTAAGAGATCAAAAATTCCTTGACAATCATCATTGGCATCTCTGGTTATTCTTTTATTTTCGGCCAGGTATGCTTCCCACACTTTGAGTATTACATCTCCTTTAACCTGTTCTGAAATGGATAGTTTCTGAATCTTTCCGACCTCTTCCTTTGTTGAAAGGGCTACTGCTTTTTGGAAAGTCATTCTGGTCGCTTTCACTTCTCTTTCTTTCTGGAGAACATTCTCCAAAGATTTATCTGTTTCCTGAAAGTAATTTTGGACAACTTCCAGATTTATAAACACTTTTTGTTGTTCTTCTTCTATCTTCAAATGTATTCCCAATACCTGAGCCTGGAAAATTTCAAGCTCTACCACTTGATTTGAAATAGTGCTAATCTTATCTTGTAATTGTTTATTTGCTTATTCTAGTGATTCATCCTCTACTTTAGAATGGCCTAGATTCAGTAATGAAAATTTCCCAATATGTATAGGGAAAGTTGGCCATGACTTCTTCTGAGATGCCTTTAGCTCTAATCCAATGCCGCCTTTTACTATCTGGTGGGCTACCTCTCTACACGCCAATCTGTTTGGTAGGAATTTAGGGAGTGCACGAGGGGGAATAGAACAACCATAAACCCTAATGTAGGAAAAATTCTCGTCAATAAACCAGTCGGCTATTGCTTTAAGATTTTCTGTGACTGTATCAGAAATGCGAGGGGGTTTGCATCCAAAAAATATTTTATGCATCAGAATTATAACAAAATGACAAATTTCATAAAATGTGTCCTTAGCATTTTCTTCCCAAAGGGCAGAATGATATTCATGAATGGGTTCTGGACAGGTTATGTTCCAACTCCAATTCATTA
>SNQJ01S0000344.1:109647-167316 GCA_010110895.2 Picea sitchensis | reverse complement strand
TACCGAACCGACGGAGGCATCCAAGGCGAAAGGATCCGATACCCCAGGCTCCAAAGGCCACTCATCCAGCAGAGGCAACTCTAGAAAATAAAAACAGCTTTGATGCGCTGAAGGAAGATGAAGCCCCAGATCTCGAAGCAACATAAGTGAAGGAAGATCCACCGGCAAACGAAAGCCTTCCGGACTCCACCCCCTCAGGCCCAGTAGCAGCGAGAGAATTTCGGGCTTCAGATCCGGACCCCTCTGCCTCGGCAGGTCTGACTGTTTCAGTCCCATCTAGTGATTCTGTGGAAACTTCTGAACCTGAAGACATTTCAGTCCCATCTCCTCCCCTTACCTGAGGACGAAAGACCAACAAAGCGCGCAGAGAAAAGGAGGCGGCCTCCAACATTTCAGAAAAAGTTGGACCCCTTCTTTAAGAGGAAAATTCCACCCCCCTCCGGTTAATGTATTGCTTCTGTCTTCTATTGTGCTCACAGTTTGTGAGAATTTATACATGTATGCAATCTTTGTCATTTTTTCAAATTAGCTCAAGAAGCAGATGGGATTGGTTTCCCAAGACATTCACAAGAAGGTTGGCAGCACTGTTAGAGGTCACCAACCTTCTTCAAATTTGTAACTTTCTGATTCTGGCATGCCAGAATGCCGCCTAATGCAACATAATCGTCCCTGTTAAAAAAATATATATATCCTGCTAAACCCATAAAGTTGTGTACTTCTTGCATGTTTTTTGGTGTGGTCCATTCCATAATAGCCTCTAGCTTCGTTGGATCCACAGTGATACCTTCACAAGATATGATATGTCCCAAGTAATGAATCTTCGATTGGTAAAAAGAACATTTTGATAGTTTCTTGTACAATTTGTTTTCTCGTAAACATTTTAGGACCAATCTTGAATGTTCATCATGCTCTTATTTCGTCCGAGACTAAATCAGTATGTCATCAATAAATACTTGAACAAACTTATCCAAGTATTCACGGAACACCCCATTCATCAAACTCATGAATACCCCCGAGGTGTTTGTCAATCCGAACAATAAAACTGTAAACTCATAGTGTTTGAATATCGTCTTAAATGCGGTCTTGGGGATATCTTATTCTTCAATCCGTATTGGTGATATCTTTATCTCAAGTCAATCTTCGAAAACATTGTCACACCTTTCATCTGATCAAACAAATCATCTATTCTTGACAACGGATATTGGTTCTTGATCGTCGCTTTGTTCAATTGGCGATAGTCAATACAAAGTCTCCACGATCCATCCTTATTTCTCACGAAAATAACTGGTGCACCCTAAGGAGAAAAACTTGGACGTATAAGTCCCAAATCCAACAATTCCTTCAATTTCATTTTTAACTCCTGCAATTCAGGTGTCAACATCCGGTAGGGAGTTTTTTTAATAGGTTCAGTTCCAGGTTTCAAGTCTATTCTGAACTCCAACTTTCTTCCGGGCGGTAAACTTGGTAACTCTTCTGGAAATACGTATGCAAACTCTTGTACTACATGAAGGTCTTCTAGTCCTTTCGCCTTGCCCTTTTCTTTTAGTGCTAAGATTTCATATAGCTTGCATCCTTTGCGCATACTCTTTTGTAGTTGTAGGGAAGAAATAAACCTCAAGGACACTCCATGGTTTCTTCCTACAATCATTCTATTATGCCCCAAAGCATCTGTCAAAATTAACCGTTCTGTTTTACAATTAAGTATCGCATCATGTGATTCTAGCCAATCCATAACAATCACTATTTCATAAGATCCTAAGATTGTGACATATAGGTTGGCCTTTGTTACAAAATCACCCAAGTTAATGCTATAGTCTGTAACATTTCCTCCAACCTTTTGTTTGGGACCCAATTCCATTTCTACGTATCTCAACTCGTCCTGCTCGACTACCTTTACCTTAATTCTATTCAGCATTGCACTAGAGATAAAGCTCTTTGTAGCACCTGATTCTATCTAAATGCTAAAATTTTGGTCGACAATTGTAACTGATGTCTCGAGCACAGTAGACTGGTGCTCGGCTTGGCGGTTGTTCACCGTTGCATGTATTCTGTGAGCCTTTCCCAAATCTCCAACTGGAGTGGGTCATGATGATCTATCTGCAATGTCCTTCTCAATCGGGCATTCTCATTGGTAATGTGGCTCTCCACATGTCCAACATCCAGTCTTTGGCCCAATGCTCCTAGTCCTCGAAGTAGACGTTGTTGGCCTAACAGTCTATCATATTGGTTTGTTCTTTTGAATAGGCCTAAAATGTTGATATTGTGGATGACGTTGTTGTTGTTGTTGTGGTCCTTTACTGAGGAGTTTGTCATCACAATGTCTAGAACATATGTCCTCTGGGTGTATCTTTATGCCCTGAAGTATGTCTAGCTAGTGTGTGATGTTGTTGCGCTCATGATGTCATATTTCCAAATGGTCTAGAAGGAGTCCTGCCCTAACCCCCACTGTTCAACTCTTCCTCATATATGAGGGCCTTCTGAACTGCATCGTGCAACGTCTGAGGCATTAGGATCCTCACCTTCGCATGAATGTCGAAGTTAAGGCCGAACACAAACGTGTTGACCTTTAAATTTTTTGTTTTCATATGTGGAGCATACCTGAGTAGCTCGATGAACTTGTCCTCATACTCTAGCACCGTATGACCACCCTGTCGTAAGGTGTTGAACTCATTAAGTTGGCTCTCAATGAATTTCTCAAACAAACACCTCTCCCAGAGTTCCTCAAACAAATCCCATGACACATCTTCGACAACCATGTTTAGTTCAGGTAGGAGTGTCTTCCACCAAAGTAGAGCACTCCCCTTCAACTGAAAGACCTCCATGTGGAATTTCATGTTGGAGGTGTAATCATGAAGTGCAAAGCACATCACCATTTTCTCCAACAATGCCTTGGTGGCTAAGCCATCTGGAGCACCCCAGAACTCAGGAAACTTCACCTTCTCAATTTCTCTGTGTATACTACTACTACTAGTTGGGGCTCATTGGGCACAAATGCTCTACCCTCATCTCTATTCAGCTGGTTGATCAATGCCTTTGACATCCTCTGAAAGTATCTCATCATACCTACCACATCTCCCACAACAACCTGCTCCTTCTCAATGGTCTATTCTTCTCCCTGGGGGATTAGACCCCTCTGGCGTGGGTACTATCGGAGGTGTCACACCTCTTCCTCTAGAACCACGTTGTCTACCTCCCCTGCATCCTCTAACCATGATTAATTGTATGTACAATTTCAAAATTTAATTAGCGATATAATTTTAATCATTCAGTTAACATAGTGGAAGGCGTAATGGTCCAATGTCGCAGGGTTGAACCCACTATGATACCATATGTAACAGCCCCTCTGTTACGACACAAATGTAAGTGAGTACAATAGTGGTACATTTTTATTTTTTTTAAACGTCAAAGAAAAAATGTTACTCGACATTAACATACTTCAATATTACAAATTCATTTCTCATTTACATCCTTCACTGCAGGTTTCATTATACAACATCATACTACTGACAGAATAAAGCATAACACAAAGCAATCCAAGATATCTACCCATCCAACCTACCTGCAAGGTTAGGACCTCCAAGACACATAATCAATGCTCAAGTTCAGGATTCATCTGATTGATTTTGACCATTTAAGGTCTCAAGACTAGCGATTGTTCAGAGGAACAAGGAAGCATCTAATTCCCATACCCAAACTCAAATCTAGATTCAGGATTAAAATAACAGTAAAGTACTTAATCAATAGATCGTCGATTAATAAATAAAAAATAAAATAAAATAATTATTAAACCTAGTTTTATTAATAACCCTACCTAACTAATTAATAATCACACCCTCACTTGAAAGAAAATAAAAAAACATGTATTAAAATAAACAATCTTATTAAGACTATTAAAGGGCTTATGAACATAATTGCTCATAAATAAAAACAATAAAAAATTAAAATTAAAATTAACATAGTTTAGAATAACTTAATAATTGAACCCTAATAGATTATTTAATTAAAACCTAGAACTTATGAACATAATTAATTAAAATTAAAATTAAAAACAATGAATTAATAAATATTAGAATAAACATTAAACCTAATAACAAAAATGAAAAAACCCTAAAAACTAAATCAAGAATAATTATAATAAAAAATAAAAAATGAATTACTAAAAAACCTAGCCGACACTTAGGTTTATCTCCACCTTTAGTATTTAATACCATCTCTTCTCATCATTTAAACCCAGACTTCCTATCCTGAAGATGGATCATGATTTGGATCTGAAATGTCGACGATCTATTGACAAAACTGTGGCTAATCCGATCACTTCTGAAAATCCCAACCACAGAAATCTAATTAATCAAAGTACCTAATCATAACGCAAATTTAATCATTCAATTCCTCAAATACTAGATAAGTTTTCCTTCCCTTAAAGGTTACAGTAACAATAATTAACCATCATCTAGATAATATGTCATCTCTTTATGAAATCTATCATATAATTATCACTCAGCATTAAAACAAAATCTCTTCCCTCAAGGAAATACAAGCATCAATCATTATTTAATATTGTAACAGCCCTCCATTGTACAAACCAAGTAAGTAGATACTATGAGTCAGCATTATATATATACATATATATTTGAAAGAGAGGAAGAGAAGAGAAAATCTCTCAAACACTGCGAGGAAATTGTAATCTTACTCTGTACATCCTTAACCAAAAAGACATTGTGATGAAGTAATTCTATAACTGTGTGGTTGTTTGTTCTAAGAATGAGTTAAGATTATGCTTTAAGATCCAAATTTTATCTTCTAAGTGTCACAATGCAAACTAAGCTAAGTGTCAATACCCGAAGTGCGCATACAAGCCCCTTGAAAGCCCAAAGCTCATGAGAAATAGTGCAAGGTGTGCACAGAGACCACTCAAGGTGGGCAAAGGCCTTAAACTTCTGAAGAACGAAGCTCAGGAGGGACAGTGCAAAACTTACATAGAGTAGGCGCAAGAGGTGGGTAGGTGACTTTTCCAAGTCCCAAGCTCAGGAGGGAGATGCACCGTGTGCAACAGAGGTTGAGTCGTCTAGGTGACAAAGCTCTACGAGGGATAGCGAGGATATGTCCCCATGAGGAGAATTTCTTTGTTTTAAGTTTGAGTGGATGAGATCTAATCGGGAGGAATCGAAAACTCAAACAGTCGTTCGATAAGGAGAAGGAGTGCGGTAGTTAAACTCCAAGTCCTCCAGACTTTGTTGCTCCAAAATATTTGAGATGTTTGTATTAAGTGAGCCCCGAAGCTCCGAAGTCATGGAGTGAATCTACATCGTAGATCAATGGCCAAATGCGAGTCGTTGGATCCTCAAGGGGTTCGGTGATTTGACAAGTTTGAGTCATAATTGTCTAATGGTTAAGAAACCATGAAGCTCTGAAGTCCTGGAGAAAAGGACAATCATGGATCTAGCATCGAACGAGGGTTGTTATATCTGTGAGCCTTCGTCCTTCGAAAGTTCGATAGTTCGGAACTACGGTGAAATTAAGTCATTGTTGAAAAAGTGTGACGAACTCCCAGAGTCTCGAAGTCCGGAGTGAACATCAACCGTTGATCAAAGGAGGACATGAGTTGCTAGATCCTTGAGCCCTTCAACGGTTCAGTGATCCGGGTGAAAGTAGAAAGTTGTGCGGTGCGAAGAACCTCTAAAGAGTGGAGTTCTGAAGTAGATATCCATTGTAAATTCTTGTGTGAGGAGAATCCCCCCCAGCCGTCTGATTAAAATTCATAATCATTGATGAAGGAAAGTGGAAGGACAAGGTTGAACCTACATCTACTGATCAACCTCTCTTATGACCAAGTTTAGTCCGTAACACTCCGGGTAAATGAGAGTATTGAAGTTAAAGAATCCTCCGGAACGCCGGAGTCCCAGAGCTCCAAATAGCACCTTTTGGGATAGCGCTCGGTTCTAACCCGCAGTCACATGCATAATTGTCAAGGTAAAAAGGGCTAATGCCTACGGTTAAAATGCAAGTCAAAATGTCAGAAAAGAAAAAGAAAATTGACAAAAAACCCACGGGTTCTAAATTCTTAGACTCGTAACTTGACAATGGCCCTACGATTTTTCCCAAAAATTTGGATTTATAAAAATTTAAACAGAGACTCCACGCTACCAATAAATTCGGATTTATCAACAAATTCGATAGAGAATCCACGATAAAATTTCAAATTTAAACAAAATTCAACGAAGATCCACCATACAACAAAATTGAATTATCATAAGATTCAACAGAGAATCCACGATACACAATTTCATATTTGAATTAACTTAAACGGAGATACCAACATAAGAATAGAATTCAGATTTAATTAAATTCTAACAAAGAATCCACAATGTGTAATTTTGGATCTAGAATATAATTTAACAGAGATCCTGCCATATGAATTGATTTAGGATTTAAATGAAATTCAACAGATAACTCACGATACAAATTTAGGGATTAATTCCTTAGTTTACCAACGAACAATACACTATTAAATTCTTTAAAAATAATCTCAACTAAAAGCTCCAATCATACGAACTTCAAATATGGATTAAAATACAATTTTTAAAACATAGACCATACAGAATATTATTTTGAGTTTTACAAAGAGGATCAAGCCACCTGGATTTAGAGTTTGGAAACACTCGAAATTACAACGAAAATTTGAAAATTGTACGCACCGTAACTATTATTCGTTGGCAGCAATTGTAACACTTTGCAATTAAGACTTTCTATTGATTCTACAGTGGTCGTACCAAATCTAATATACTAATATACTTGTACTACAAATAAATTCATAAATATAAAAAGAAATATCGGGACCAATGAAGGTTGTGAAATGAAGATGCCCTTCAAAGTCTTGCGCTCCTTCTGTTCTCTACCTTGCTAATCAACGAAACTTCATCGGTACCTCCCAGCCAATGCTATGGGTACTCTTCTTCCCTGTAAGCCCCCCGAGCCGCAAAGGGGTCACACACAAGAAACCAACAAACAATAGCTCCAAGACTTGCCTCACAAGGAAGAGCTTCCACTCTTTTTACAAGCTTGGTATCCCAACTCTCACAAGTAAAACACAGTCCAAAAATTTGGCAACATAACAGTGCTCAAAAGGTCCAATCCTTTTCCCTTCTACATCATTTGTTTTATAAAAAAAATTCTTCACTTACACATGTCCTCATGCACAAATAATTAACTTCTTAGTTTAAATTAATTATGATTATTCACCCACACACTTGTCATACTCTCCCCAAGTTGCACAAGTAATTACCAAATTTTATTTTATTTAAAAAGCCAAATTCCCTCGCATTCCCCAATGTGTTCCTATTTTCGCTCTTAATTGTCCCCATTGTTCCCCAAATTCTCATTTAATGAGTGTCTCCTAACTATATCTTAGTTGGAGTTGGATTAGGAGTCTTCTTATACTTAGACTAGTGGTAGGTTGACTAATTATTCTATTCTATGTACACCCATTCTCTCAAGTTGTTATTTATTTCTATTTAAAAATCTATTTTTATTAATTTCATGCACACATGTGCATTTTATCAAATCTTTAGATTTTACTTACTTTTTCCTACAAATTGATTTATCTCAAATCTTTAACTCATGTCATAATTCATTTAGTCCTTTATTTAAATTTAGACTTATACTTAGTCTTAGACTTAGGCTTAAACTTTTATTAGGCTTTATAATTAATAATCTATTGTTTAATTAATTATTTTAATCCAACAAGGTCTAATCATTTCAATGTTTTCTAGACCACCTTGATTTATTGACTCAAGTTTAATTGCATGATGTGTCCTTCAAGACGCACCTTCATGCTCCAAGGGTGCCACTCACCTTTGACTAGTTTTGAAAGTTTGTCTGACCCTTTGGAGTCAATACTCCATTTGGTCGACTTTGTGAGAGAGTAAGGGATTCTAAGGAATAAGGACTCTACCTTATTGTGTGCCCTTTAGAAATATTCATGAGTGACTGTCTCAGTGTGCCCTCATGACATCGTGGACCACTCAAACTAGGTAATCATTAACCTACAATTCTGGCAACGATGAGAGTGCTAGTAGGCTGTGGCAGGGACACTGCCACACCTCTCCCTCAATGTCGGCTTTCTGTGCATGGTCCCTCTACTCCTTATGTGAGTCGGATTAGCAAGAATCATCAAGCCTCCATCCACTAACAAAAACACTATCAATTATCCATATGCATAATCATACTATAATCAATCATATGTCACAAGTGCGGAAATGAAATACTAAATTGAAATACAATCCACTTCTTGACTCAATCCAGAGTCCAAGGAAATCCATTGATGCCATGATCATATGTAACCTATCATGTGTCCTACACACTCAGAAGAACTCGTCAATATCATCTTCCATTACATATACATCAATAACAAAAGTCACAACACATCATCATTATCATGTATAATCCAAAAATCGAAACAAAATCACAATGTACCTTAACCGGATCACTTGCACGTAAGTGTCCTCAAAGAATAAGTCAATAAAAGTGTGCTCAGTATAGCGGGATGTTACAAGCTTGAAGGAGAAGTTAGAATATTATGATGAATTAAAAGAGGAATTGGATCACACAAGAAAAGAGTTGATGTTGACAACATAAAAATTGAAGAATTTTGAAAAAAGTACTGAAAAGTTGGATGGAATTATCAGCAGATAGAGATCGCGTACTGATAGGATAGGACTTGGATATGACAATAGTTTGAAGACAACAGACACCGATTAAAAGGACAAGAAAGATGGAGAAAATTCTAGAAACTATGCAAATGCTTTAAGAAGTGGAATCAACAATCAAGAGGGAGTTGAAGAACAACATGAACATGACACCTCCAGTTGGAATAGAAGATCAGAATTCATAAGATGTGAAACACTAAGAAGGTCACTTCCTACCAGGTATGAGAATATTTTTCTTGGTCATTGTTATACTTGCAAAAACTTTGGACACAAAGCAATTCACTGCAAAATAAATGCAAGAAACAACTATATGAGAAACATAAATGATTATGAATATCCAAGGGACGATCATGTAAACAGTATATCTAGAAGTGCTTATGGATCTGTCAACAGAAATTACAATTCATTTGATCCACTGATGGATCAAAATATTGTATGCTACAAATGCAATAATCTTGGTCACAAAGCATGAGATTGGAGAGATATGAAAGAAGATGCTCTTATGTCAGCTACAACATGGAAAAAGGAAAGAGAATCCAAACAAGGAAGATTGTTGATTAGCACTGATCGTTGAAGATAAAGAAAATAAATGGTACATAGATAGTGGGTTCTCAACACACATGATTTAGGACCAAAACAAATTCATCAACCTAAAGAAAGGAAAAAGTGGTGGAGTTGCATTTGGAAATGACTCCTCTGTTAAAATACTTGGAAAAGGTGTAGCAAGTCTTGGAAGTGAAATTGTAAAAGAAACAAATGTCTTACTGGTTGAATATTTGAAGCATAATCTCCTCAGTGTTAACAAAATATGTGATCAAGGATACAATATCAAGTTTGATTCCCAAAGATGTGAAATCTGAGAAGAAGACTTAAGAAGATTGGTTGCAACAACAAGAAGAATACCAAATAACATATACATCCTAGACAAAGAGGAAAGCAACAAAATTGAAGTCACCCAAAAGAGATCCAAGGAAGGAAAGAATAAGAAGACAAAAAGGGAAGGATAAGTACTATTGAGCGCCATGATTTCAAGGGGAGCATCCCCAAGGAGAAGAGTCACCCTTTGCCATTGATGTTAAAGGGGGAGAGAAACATCAGGAGCATGATGACATGGAGAGCAATGTTCACAGGAAGATTATGAGTGTTGCCATCAATGCCAAAGGGGGATATTGTTGGAAAATTGGTTTTCATTGATGTCAACTCTAGAAGAAGTTTAGAATCCCCTAGAAGTTATGGGTGTATTTGAATAAGTCTCCAACGTGGTCCCCTTATGGCATATCTTTAAGTATGGCCCTCATGAGAAGATGCTTTGAAGAAGTCTACAAGAAGCCCCAAAGGTGTGGTCATGAAGCCCCGAAGTATGGACAAGAAGTTACAAGTTGGCCCCAAAATTAATTAAAAGAGAAAAAGTTGTTGCAACAAAAATTTATAGGCTAACCCTAAAGTCAAATAAAGGAGGCACTTGGAACAGTATAAATACACATCAAGAACCTCTCATTTGTTCATCCAAGCAAGTGTGTTTTTGTGTATGCAACTAACATAAGTGGGTTTGCACTTGTGCTAGGAGGATTGATGAGCTTAGCAAAGAAAAACTAGCCTAGGAGAAAGGAGGTCGAGGAGAGAAAGGAGTTTTCTTAGGTCATCCGCGGGTCACAGTGGAGCAAGGCGCAAATATCCACGGGTCATAGTGGAGCAAACCGCAAATGTTCGCGGGTTGACAGTAGAGCAAATCGTGGATCTGTGTTTTGGGTTAGTACAAGCTAACAAGTAGGTCATCTGCGGGTCGCAGTGGAGCAAGGCACATATATCTGTGGGTCGTAGTGGAACAAAGCGCAAATGTTCATGAGTTGATGGTAGAGCAAAGTGTGGATCTATGTTTTAGGCAGGTACAAGTTGACAAGTGACATCAACAAGTTATTCAGGAGAATCTACAATAGACCAGGGGAGTCTTGGAACTTGGCTATGACAAGTTGATTATTTTATGTACATATTTAAGGGTGGAAGGAAGAGGCAAGGAAAGGGGGTCGTAGCCTCCTTCTGGTTGAAGCCGGAGAATATAGGGATTTGTAGCTTCCTTCATGTTGGAACCTGTAAACTAGGGGGTTGGAGCCTTCTTTCAACTAGTGTTGGAAAATATTGGAAGATGTAGCTTCCTTTGAATGTAATATTTTATTATATAAGAAAAACATTTTGTAGATTTCCACGTAAATCTATTGTACATTGTGTATTTCTTCTTCTGATATTTATTGTATATTTGATACATTATTGATTGAAAAGTGAAATTGTAAAAGGTGATAAATTGTACCTGATATTGATTCACCCACCCCTCAATATCAACATTTTTTAGATATGGATGTCGTTGTCTATGGGTGGAATTGTTTGCATTGTAATTTAATGATAATTGTGTGCACTAAAATATTAATGGTGGTATGTCTTTTGTTTTGGTAATGAGGAATCCATGCCAGTTGGGATCAAATTCATTTTTCCCTAGATGCAATTTCCCATGGGTCAGTAATCCAAACTAACAACTCTTTAACCATACCCATACTTTGATTTTTGAAGTTGGAAACCAGTGACCATCCTTCCCGAGCGATTGCTATTTACTTGGAGGTTTCTAATTTTGCATTAGGGAATTTCTCTCACTCCCAGAGTCGAGTTTGTTGTTGGTCGGTGTTCACACCTTGCACGTAGGTCATGCTTCATGTTCTCGACATTGTCGGGGTGTTTTCCTTTGCCCATAAATCATATATAGACCATACTTCAAAATATAGGGTTGTATGGGTGTTTATTAACTACCCATGAACCAAATACATGTTTTTACAATTTCATCAGCTACAAATTTCTCCGCAAACCATTTTCTCTACTATTGAATATTAAACTCAATTCCCTAGGAATTTTATTTGTTTTGGGTTACCAAAATCGCCCCTAGGTGTTTTTGTACGTCGTGGGTCACCGAAATTATCCTCCAAACGTTTTTACACACTACTCATTATAAAATTCATCCTTTAGACTTTCTCCCGAGCTACTAGTTTCCAAATCAAACTTTCAAGTTTTTGCCTTCACGATTGGTCGCCAAATTCGCATTTCAACTATTTGTTTTAACCACGAGTCGACCCATTCCAATTGGGTTTCCCTTTGGTCGACTTCCTCTTCTTCATTCGATAAGAAATCATTTCCAGTCGACTAAATCCACCCATATTTTGACTATGGTCTCATCTAGTTAGTTTGGTTCCATTGGTCGAATCAACTTCTGACCCAGCCTTTGACTTGACTTTCCTTTCTTTAGACTTCTTTTCCGTCTCCACTTCCGGGAAGTTGAATTCATTGTTATTTGGGCCGACTCGACTTGTGGCTTGGTTGGTCGAGTATTTTTCGTCATCTAAAGACAGTTGAAATATTAGTTTTTGTGTAGAGGTTTATGTGTTGGTGAGACGAGGAAGCTATAAGCCTCTCATCTATGGATCATATGGTATCAGAGAATAAATTTGAATGCATTTAGTGAGACTTGTATGGTAAGTACCCACAACGATTACAAAATAAGTGTACAACAGTTTTTTCCAAGGCTAAAGTGAAGTAGAGCATAAAGAATGTTTGGGGAACATTATGGAGGAGGAGGAGAAGAAAATCCCAGGGTTAGCATGGATTGATTTGAACAAACTTTGGCCACATTGAAATTAATGGTGTTACAACTATTGGAAATGAAGTGCAAGGAAAAACCATCTACATAGGCTTGCTCTAAAGGCCCCAAGAAGGAAGAAAATAAGCCAGAGACAGAGCGCAAGACTGAGCCAGAGATGGGAGAATGCAGCTATAGTAAGACACAGGTACCTTTTCATGTAGAGGCGAAGGTGGACATCTATCCATATACCGAGGAAGTGGATGTTATCAAACTGAACCAATGGCTACATCAGATGGAAGTATACTTCAGCGTGCATGAAGTGACTGGAAAACAAAAGATTGATTTTGCTCAGTTGAAGCTTGAAGTCCATGCTTTGACATGGTGGGAGAGTGATGCAATAAGTAGAGCATTAGGAAATGAGCCATCGGTGACTGATTGGGAAGTGTTCAAGGACATGATCAAATCTTAGTTTTATCCAATAGGATATGAGGAACACCAACAAATAGTATGGAATTACTTCGGGCAAAGACAAGGACAATTGATGCAGGAGTTCACAAAAGAGTTCGGGAAGAGATCAATTTAGATGGGAGTCTCTCTCAAAATTCCAAACATGTTATTCAAGTATTTGGGGGAATTGTTACCTCAAATTCATAGACAACTATTTTTATTTAGATCAAAGATAATTGATGAGGCCAATATTCAAGCACAATACCTTGAGGGAGACAAAAGGAAGCAACAAACAAGTACTCACAAGCAAGTAGAACCACAAGAGAAACAAAAAAGGAAGGAAAATAAGAAGAATTTGAAAGAGAAGAAGATTGTGGAAGTAACATAAGAAGAAACAACTTCCATCCAACAATGTAAAGGATGTGATTGAAAGGGACACACTTAGGACAATTGTTGGAAATTGCACCCTGAGAAGCGCTCCAAACATTTTCAGAAAAGGAAGAGGAAAGCATTGATATCAATGGATGTTGAGGAATGGGTGGATAACACCTCATACCCAGAAGGGAAGATCAATTGTGCCAATCTTCAAAAGGAGGTGGCATTAGTTGGTTGCAATCACAAGGAGGAGAAGGAAATGACTAAACTCTTATGTATTAAAATCCACATGAAACAAAGCAAGGTGGATTGTTTGTTTGATCTCGGTTCACAATCCAACTTGATCTCTGCGTAATTGGTTGAGAAGCTTGGGCTAGAGACTTAATAGCATCCACATCCATACCCCCTGGGATAAGTAAGAAAAGATGTGGAACTAAAATTCAGCAAGCAGTGCAAATTTAAGTTTTCTATCAATCAAAACTTTGTCAATGAAGTAGTTGCAAATGTGGTTCCTCTGGACATATGTGGAGTCATCTTGGGAAGTCCATATTTTTACATGAGGGATTCCATTTTCAGAAGGAGAGAGAACTAGTAGAGGCTAGTCAAGGATGTAAAATCTTGTGCCATAAATGAACACAGGGACAAATATAAGCTCTCTCTGATCAATGTTCATCAAGAAAGAAGAATCATGGGCGATACAAAGAAGTTTGTTATGTTGTTCTTTAGAGAAGGAAATCAACAAGGAGAAGGTGATGAGTTGGAGATAAATGCATCCTTGGAAGGATGTAGTGGCGAGTAGCATCAACAACTACAACAATTGATTGAAACCTGCAAGGAAGTGTTTCAAGAGCCTCGGGGACTACCATCCAAGAGAGAGGTTGAACATGAGATTCACTTGCAACAGTTGTTGAAGAAAGGAATCATCGTACCTAGTACATCACCATTTCATTCACCCATCATCATGGTGCCAAAGAAAGATGGAAGCTAGAGAATGTGCATTGACTATCGTTCCCTAAATAAGTCCACCATCAAGAATATGTATCCTTTGTCAAGGACTGATGACTTGTTGGATCAACTACAGTAGGCCAATTTCTTCACTAAGTTGGACCTCAAATCATGCCACCACTAAGTGAGGATCAAAGCGGAAGACGTATGAAAGACAATGTCAAAACAAGACAAGGTTTGTATGAATGGTTAGTAATGCCTTTTCAATTATGAAATGCACCTAAAATGTTTATGAGACTATTGAATGGCATGATACGCCCCTTCATTGACTCTTTTGTAATAGTATATATGTATGACATACTAATTTTTAGCAATACTTGGCAAGAGCACCTCTCACATGTGATGCAAATACAAGAGACCTTGATGAAGACTCAATCGATTGCCAACTTGCATAAATGTGAGTTTGAAAAGACTTCCTTCACATATCTTGGACACATGATTGGAGGATGAGAGTTGAGGGTATATCCGAAGAATATTGCAGCCATCACCCAATGGCCTATTCCCACCAACATGATAGAGGTCAGGAGTTTCATGGGAGCAGTTCAATATCTAAGAAAGTTCATTATAAAATTCTCTACATTAGCAATGTCATTGCACGTCGTGACCGCCAAAGGAAATAGCTTTCACTAGGGTAAGACACAACAAAGAGCATTTGAAGACTTGAAGAAGAAAATCAATCATGCTCCAGTGTTAGCCATGCCAAATGTGTAACGACCTTTTGAGCTAGAGATTGATGCTAGTGGATATGCATTAGGACTAGTACTCATGCAAGGAGGAAGGCATGTGTGCTACCATTCAGAGTTTTTTCATGGATCAGTGTTTGACTGTCCCACATACGATAAAGAGATATTTGTGATTGTACATGCAATGAAGAAGTAGAAGCATTACCTCTTGGGAAAAGAGACTATCATACACACGGATCATCAACCGCTTCAGTATCTACAGAGTCAGAGCAAGATGTAGCAGGTGAGGCATTACAAGTGGTTAGGTTTCTTTCAGTAGCTTCATTTACTAATTAAGTACAAGAAAGGAGCCACAAATACACTAGCAGAGATGCTCTCTCGACCACCACTAAAAAAGATTGTAGCAATTGGAATGATGATGCATCTTGAGCCTTTCACTCATGAACTTATGAGTAAATATTATGAGGGAGATGAATATTTTAGAAGAGTCTACAATCAGTTGAATGAGAGGTTGGTCACTATCATGGAAGGAAACAAATGCCACCTCCAAGATGTGTTGATGTACAAGTTGAACAAATTATGCATACCCCAAGATAGAAGAGTTCAGTTGATGAGAGAAGCACAAACTTGTAGAGTTGTTGGGCATTTTGGCATGACAAAGATAGTGGTGAATTTGCAATGATATCTGTATTGGCCAAAAATGTAGGAACATGTGGAAAATTTTGTTAGAGGTTGTGTTCTTTGCAGCACTAGCAAGCCAAGCAACCGAAAATTTGGCTTGTACATGCCATTGTCAGTGCCAAGCAGACCTTGGGAGAGCATCTCCATGGATTTTGTTGGAGGCTTGCCTATGATTTGTAGAGGTCGTGAATACTTGTTCGTTGTGGCAGAATTCTTCAACAAAATGTGTGTGCTCATTCCCTATACGAATACAATCTCTGGATGAGAGTCAACTGAACTATTCTTCAACCATGTTTGGGTACATTTCGGGTTGCCAACCTCCATCATATCCAGCTGAGACAACAGGTTCTTCAACATATTTTGGAAAACACTTAAGGAGAGAATGGATACCAAGTTGAAGTACTCCACTTCTTTCAATCCTCAGACTGATGGACAAATCAAGGTAGTAAACAGGACATTGGTGCAATTGTTGAGAGGTTACAACAACAAACATCAAAAGACTTGGGAAAAGCAACTAGTCTACATTCAACACTTTTACAACATAGCACTTCGTTCTTCCACCAATAAGTCTCCTTTCAAGACTTCTTTTGGTTATTTACCTCCTTCACCATTTGATATCATGTATGGACAACATAAGGAAGAGGCAGGACTGCAAGGAGATGAACAAAAGGAAATCACATTTGTGGACAAGATCAAGCATATACATCTTGTTGAAAGTAGCACCAATAGAAGGCATTCTCCAATGAGAGGTATTAAGTGACCACCCTGAGGTTAGCCAGGGATACTTGGAGATTAAACAATCTTGTGAGTCATGGCAAGAGTCAAGGCCAATGTACAAGCCTTGTGAGCCAGGACAAAAATTAGGACGAAAGAGATGTTGCCAGAGATAGTCTTATGAAGTCATGGCAAGAGTCAAGGCAAATGTACAAGCCTTGCGAGTTGAGACAAAATTTAGGACAAAAACCTTTTGAGCCATGTGCAACAGTCAAGGTCAGACTTATGATCTTAGTGGAAAAGCCAAGGAAAATCTAGCAATAGATAGGATGAATGTATAAATCATGTGAGCTAGATTGATGTGACAAACAATCTTCCTTATCACTTATGTGAATGATGTAATTATGATGATTTAGTGTGTTGGAACGTGTGACCTTATCCACCATGAGAAGAATGATGAGTTTCCAGTTGTAAAATTTGGGTTACATGTCAAGTTCTAGTTGGCTAACTCAAGTTGTAAAATTTGAGTTGCATGTCAAGTTTGAGTTGTCTAACTCAAGTTGTAAAAGTCGAGTTGCATGTGAAGTTGGCATGTCAAGTCACAAGTCCAGTTGCAAGGGTGAGTTGTCATGCCATGCAAAGTCAAGTCTCAATGGAGAGTTGTCATGTCATGCAAAGACGAGTTACAAGATGAGTTACAAGTCTAGTTACAATTCGAGTTGAGTTGTAAAGTCAAGTCTAAAGGCGAGATGTAAAGGCATGCATTTCGTTCCTAAGTCGAACACACTCGTCTCTCCTTTGTGCCTAGTATATACAGATATCTACCCTTCATTATACACACATGTTATGCAACGCATTAGAAAGGAGATCAAGGAGGAGAACGAGGATACTTTTGCAGGCAACAATCAAGATATTTTTGCAGGCAGTAGAAAGATATTTTTGCAGGCAGCAGAAATATATTTTTAGCAGGTAGTAGATAGATATTTTGCAGACAACGGAGATATACTTTTGTTGGTAGCACATCATTTCACTCTCATTCTAGCAACCTCATTCTGAAGCACATTCTCATGGTGATATTGTAATCATATTCATCGTTCATTTATTTGTCGATAAGGAAGATTGTTTGTTGGGGTTTTCTCCCTCTTTGGGTTTGCCCGGGATAAAATCTTGTGTTATTGTATGGCTAAATTTTTGTGTGTTGTCTAATATTCCTTTACAGCTTTCATCTTCTGCATTATCTATCATTTAAGTTTTCATTATGCTCATCATTTTAAAGAAAAACAAAAGTACATTGCATTTTGATTCTAAGTTCGAAATTTCACATGGTATCAGAGCATAGGGTGTGATTATAGCTCATATCTTCAATTCTTGAGCCTACACGAGTCCAAGGATCGAACTTGATTTAGCTCAGTGAAAGGTTTTATTGCAAGGATGTCTTTATCTATTTCATTCAAGCCTGAATACAGGCTCGAGGGAGCCTCAAAATTCAATGTTTGGAAGCTCGAGATTATGAATATTCTCCAAGAGCTTGAGCTAGATCATTTTGTAACTATTGTGGTAGAGGAACCAACTTCCAATGTTGGTAGAGCTGCAATCAGAATAAATCACGCTAAAGCAAAGTGAGTGATCTTTGATTCTATAAAAGAAAACATCATGCATGTACTGACTTCACTAATGAAAACAAAGGATTGTTATGACACTCTAGTAAATATTTATGAAAAGACAACACCCAGCCAGAAGAGAATTTTGAAGAACAAACTCAAGTATTTGAAAATGGAGAAGGGTGAGTCTGTCTCTTCGTTCTTCTCAAAGATAGCACAGATTCGTGATCAATTGTTGATCATGGGAGTTACTGTGGAAGATGATGATCTCGTCCAAGCCATCTTTGATGGCCTTCCTCCTTCTTGGGATACATTTCATGCAAGTGTTAATGGCAAGGAGACTCAACCGAAAGTTGAGCGCTTATGGCATGATTTCCTTCAGGAGGAAGGTCGCATGACCACTAGGAGTGGTCCATCAACTGAAGAGAATGTTTCCTTCGCTACAAAGACCAGAAGAGGAAAGAAAACTTCCTCTCAGAATAAATTTCATAAGAACTTTCAAAAGGGCAAGTTCAAAGGAACCTTTAAACGAAAGTGTTTTGATATGTCCAAAGTAAAGTGTTTTAACTACAATAAGATGGGACACTTTTCTAAATATTGCATATCTAAGAAGAAAGGCTACCATAAAGGGAAGCATCATGCTTCTACTGCAAAAGAAGAAGAATCCAAAAAGAAGACATGTGGATATCCCAAGAAACATGAGAACAGAAAGGAATACTACTTGGTGTTTTCTCTCTTTGGTCACTTGACTACTGACCGGAACTCTTGGTTGGTTGATAGTGGGGCCTCAAAACATATTACAGGATACAATAACATTCTCTTAGATTTCAGGAAAAAGTCTTGTTTGGTTCAAGTACAGCTTGGAGATAACTCATACCATAAGATTCAAGGAATCGGTTCCACCTCTCTTCAACTAGATTATGGATCCATCATTCACGTTGATGAGATCTTGTATGTTCCTCGATTAAAGAAGAACTTGTTTTCAGTAGCAGCACTTGAATATAAAGGTTATAAGGTGGCATTCATGGATGGAAAAGTTGTCCTCTAGCCAAAGGATGGACAATTAAGTTTAGCATAAGTCATTGGAATACGAGAAGGAGGTCTCTACAAAGTCACGAATCATTCTACTCATGTGCTTTCTCATAACATAGTCAGCTCCAGTGAGTTGTGGCATAGAAGATTCGGTCACCTGCACTTCAAGGCACTTCCAGGACTTCAATCAATGGTAAGTTGTATGCCGCTTATTCCCTCTGATAACAATGAAGTATGCAAAGTTTGTTTACTTGGAAAAATACAAAGAAGTCATTTTCTCATAGTAACAATAGATCTGAAGAAATTTTAGAACTTATTCATTATGATATATGTGGGCCAATGTCATCTCCTTCCTTGAATGGTTATCTGTAATATGTTATATTTATTGATGATCTTTCTAGAAAATGTTGATTTACTTTTTGAAATTGAAAAGTGAGGCATTTGCTAAATTTAAAGAATTCAAGGCATTGGTAGAAAATCAGACAGGGAATCACAATCAGATCCTAAGATCATATAATGGAGGGGAATATGAATCCCATGAGTTTGAAGGCTTTTGCAAAGAATATGGAATTAAAATATAGTTGATAGTCCCCTACAATCCTCAACAAAATGGTGTTGATGAGAGGGAAAACAAGACCATATGTGAAGTTGCAAAAGCCATGATATTTGATCAAGATCCGCCCAACTCTCTTTGGGTAGAAGCAACATGTACAACTGTCTATATTCAAAATAGATGTTTGCATGCAATCTTAAAGGATAAAACCCCTGAAGAAGCTTTCACTGGTAAGAAACCGGAAGTGGGACACCTTAGGATCTTCGATTGTCCAATATACATTCATGTGCCTAAGGAGATGAGAACTAAGATGGAACCCTCAGGAAAGAAAGGGATATTCATAGGATATAGTGAATCTTCTAAGGCTTACAAGATATATATCCCAGAATAGAAGCAGATCGAAGTCATCCAAGATGTAACCTTCCATGAGGAAGTTGTCTTCAGGCATTCTAGAGAGCTCTAGATTGATGATGAAACAGAAGAGCCAGACTCTCCTACAACTGAAAATTCCAGTTCTGACTTTTAGAGGGAGGAAATTCATGATGATCCAATGGATCAAGATATTCCTTTAGAACCTACTGAGGTGTTGGAGAGGTCTCTTGAAGAACCTCCTATCAAAATAAGACATGCTTGGTTCAAAGAAACTCTACATGAAGCAAAGAGACATGCATCCCCTTCAGGAACCTTCAGAGAAAGAAAAAGGCCTCAAAGGTATGCAGGTTATGTTGCTTTGGTAACTAACATTAGTGATGCAAAACCTTATGTATTTGAAGAAGCTAACAAGTTGCAGGTTTGGAAAGATTCCATGTTGGATGAATATAAGTCCATCATGAAGAAAAGTGTATGGGACATAGTTCCCAAGCCTAAAACAAATTAGTTGTTTCATCCAAATGGTTGTACAAGATAAAACATGCAGCTGACACGAGTGTTGAAAAGTATAAAGCAAGATTTGTCGCCAGAGGCTTCTCCCAGAAAGAAGGTATAGACTATGATGAGATTTTTGCACTAGTAGCCAGGCATACTACCATCCGCACAGTTATTTTTGTTGTTTCTGTACTTGGTTGGAAATTGCATCAAATGGATGTAAAAACTGCTTTCCTAAATGGTAAAGTGGAACGTGGAATCTATGTAGAACAACCTGATGGAATTGTAGTGCACAACAAGGATTCTCGTGTGTGTAAGTTAAAGAAGGCCTTATACAGTCTTAAACAAGTACCCATAGTATGGTATGACATGATTGATGGCTTTCTGCAAAGCTTGGGGTTCAATAAAAGTAGTGTTGATCCTAACCTCTATTTTAAAGTTGTTGAAAATCAGCCCCTTATTTTGGTTTTGTATGTGGATGATATTTTCCTCACATGAGAAGAAAATCAGTTATCCAGTTGCAAGAGGGAGCTCATTTCTAAATTTGAAATGAAAGATCTAGGACTGATGCATTACTTTATGGGTCTAGAAGTCTGGTAGAGACCAGACAAGATCTGCCTATCTCAAGGAAAATATGCAGTAGAGATATTGAAAAGGTTCGACATGTTGAATTTCAAGAGTATGACAACCCTTATGGTTTCTAATCTAAAGAAGCAACATGACTCAGATACAGGATCAGATTTGGTGGACCCCACCATGTACAGGCAGATTATTGGGTCTTTAATGTACCTAACTCATACTAGACCCAACATGCAATTCACAGTCAGTGCATTGAGCCAATTTATGGTTGAGTCGAGAGAAAGGCACTGGGTGGCAGGTAAGCACATATTGAGATATCTATGAGGTACCATTGCTTATGGTCTAAAATATACATCCATTGGTGGTGTGATGTTGCATGGTTATGCAGATTCAGACTGGGTCGGAAGCCTAGTAGATAGAAAAGGTACCTTTGAATATTACTTCAGTTTAGGATCAACCATGATCTTCTAGTCCATCCGGAAACATGGATCTATTGCTCAGAGCACATCCGAGGCTGAATATATTGCGGCCAAAAATGCCAATAGAGAAGCAGTGTAGCTCATAAAAATTATTTCTAGGTTATTTGATGAAAATCTTGAGACTACAATTATCCATTATGATAATCAAAGTTGTATAAAGCTCACAGAAAATCTGGTGTTTCATGACAAATCAAAGCATATTAATATGAAATATCATTATATCAGAGATATGGTATAAAAAAAGTGATCAAGCTAAAGTACATTGCAACAGATGAGCAGGCAGCAGATATCCTGACCAATCCATTGTCATTGACGAAGTTTGCCCACTTCAGAGGCAAGCTTGGAGTTGTAGAGAATGCCTCCCTGACTAAGAGGGAGTGTTGAAAGTAGCAACATCAAAAGGCATTCTCCAACAAGAGGTCTTAAGTGACCACCCTGAGGCTAGCCAAGGAGACTTGGAGATTAAACAATCTTGTGAGTCATGGCAAGATTCAAGGCCAACATACAAGCCTTGTGAGCCAGCACAAAAGTCAAGATGAAAGAGATGATGCCAGAGATAGTCTTTGTAACATCCAGTTCCACCGATCAAATTTATACATTGACTTATTCTTTGAGGACACTTGCATGCAAGTGATCTGGTTAAACATTGGTACTTTATGATTATGAGTTTGGTTTACATGATTATGTTATGATTGAGTACTAAAATTGATATGTTAGTTATATTGATGAATAACATTGAAATGTATTATGATGAGGTTTCATGAGTGTGCAGGAAACATGACAGGTTGAGGATGTTGATGGCATCAACATAGTTCCTTGGACTCCGGATTGATTCAGGGAGTGGACTTTTATGTGGTTTGAGTACTTGATTTATACACATGTGCTATATGATGATTTCATTTATGGATTTTATGTATATGAGTTATTGATATTATCTTTGTCAATGGATGTAGGCATGGTGACGCTTACTAATCTGACTCACATATGGAGTAAAGGGGTCATACATAGAAACCAGACGGATGAGGAAGAGGTGTGGCAGCATCCATGTCACAACCTACTAGCACTCCCACCGTGACCTGAACTGAAGGTTAATGATTACCTTGTTCCGAGAGGCTCGCGATGTCGTGAGGGCAGTCTAAGACAGTCGCTCACGAGAATTATTGAGGAGCGCACAATAAGGCGAATACCTTATTCCTCAGCAAGCCCTTAGTCTCACATAAGGTCGACCATTGGAGTGTTGACTCCAAGTGTCTGACAAACTTTCAAACTAGTCAATGGCGAGTGGAACCCTTGGAGCATGGAAGTGCGTCTTGAATGACATGTCGCATAAACAAAATTGTGAATCAATAAAAATCTAGAAAGCCTAGAAAATAAAATAAATTCTTAGACTTTGTTAGAAAGAGCGTACAATTTATTATTAAATTATAAACTAGAAAAACTAACAAAAAGCCTAAGTTTAGATGTTTGACTAAATAAAACATTCAATCGGTTAAGGGAATATGGCTAAATAAACCTAGTAAAGGAAGAATAGAAATAAAATTTAGATATGTGCACATGTGTGCATGAAATTATTAAAAATGGATTTTTAATTAAAAAGAAATTATTGCATACGAGAATGGGTTGTGAACATAAGAGTTAGTATCCCAAGTCAATAAACCACTAAATCCTAACTAAAGGAAGAGTCCTAATCAAATTCAAATTGAAATTTAGTTAGGGGACACAAAATAAAAAAGGGATTGGGGAACTAAGAGACAACTAGGAGGAAAAATAGGGATTGGTTGTGGATGTGAGGGAAAATGCTTAATTAAATAAATTAAAAAGGGATTTAACATGTGCAACTTGGGGAGAGTGTGACATGTGTTGTGGGTGAATAATCCTTAATTTAATTATTGAAAATTAACTAATTGTGCATGAGATGACATGTGTCAAGGTAAATTTTCCAATAAAAAAGAAACGGTGAGAAAAAGATTCTAATCAAGTCCAATTGGCGTAGTGTATATTCTAATCAAGTCTACCTCCTTGGTATACGATTGAGGGTCACTTGGGTTCTATGCCCTTTCAAGCTTCTAATTATACCCTTATCTACCGATTCATTAACTGTTAAATTTTGTAGCTGACCTCAGATGAATCTACTTAATTCTTAAACTGTATTCTCTGTGTACTCATTTTCCCTTATTCCAACGGAGACTTATGCACTGCCTACTTACGTTCAATATTTTGAATGTTATTTTATTTATAATTTAGGGTCAAATAGTAAGTGCAAATACTTGTAATTATTATTACTATTTTACATTCATGATCTATAACTTAGATGGAAGGTACCGTATTATATTAAGTTATGAAATTTTAGTCTCATTATTATTACATAACGCAATTGAGGTACATAAGAGGTGTTGTAATTAATTTGATGTTAAGTTACATAATATTGAGGGTCAAGTTCTTTCATCTAAATTTTGTCTAAGTTGATATAGAATTTAGATTTATTATGAAATATTGTTATGGAATATAGTTGTGTATTGTAACTTAACTAATTTCTTAGTGTTTTCAAAAATTTAGAATGATTATGAAAATAAGTTGATTAGAATGCTTAGACAACCTATGATTGCTAATGATAATTACAGTCTTTTATTCACCTACACTTGTTGTTTGAATAGATGAAAATCGTTACACCTTATGCCAATAGAAAGGAAGTGAGTCAATTGTTTACTCTTGGAGTTTAAACTCTTTGCGGAATTATTAATTTTCTACATAAGATTAGTGCACAAGTTACGCAAATAACGAATAATAATTCTTGATGATAAATGGCTTGCAATTGACATTGACATTATGTTATCTAGTTGAACTTAAATTGTTCAAATTGTTACTCTTCTTAAATTTTATTTTAAATAACTGATGTATTTGTTATGTTATTCAATTCTTTAAAAATGAAGGAATATTACCACAAATGAAATGGTTATGGGATTAGATAAGGTATTACTTTGTTTCAAAGGCTAAAAATGAATTGCATTAGGTTTAAGTCACCCTGTGATTTTTATAAAGTTTAAAAAAAAGAAAATTTGGTGTATTTGCTTGCATGATGGTGTTCAATTTACTGGTGGGATCGTTACACTCTTGTGAAGTCATGGCGAGAGTCAAGGCAAACGTACAAGCCTTGTGAGCCAGGACAAGTCAGGACATAAACCTTGTGAGCCATGTGCAACAGTCAAGGTCAGCCTTGTGAGATTAGTGCAAAAGCCAAGGCAAATCTAGCAATAGACAGGATGAATGTATAAATCATGTGAGCTAGATTGATGTGACAAACAATCTTCCTTATCACTTATGAAAATGATGTAATTATGATGATTTAGTGCATTGGCACGTGTGACCTTATCTACCATGAGAAGAATGATGAGTTTCCATTTATAAGAGTCTAATTGCATGTCAAGTTCGAGTTGTCTAAATCAAGTTGTAAAAGTTGAGTTGCATGTAAGGTTCAAGTTGTCTAACTCAAGTTGTAAAAGTCGAGTTGCATGTGAAGTTGGCATGTCGGGTCACAAGTCCAGTTGCAAGGGTGAGTTGTCATGCCATGCAAAGTCAAGTCTCAAGGGTGAGTTGCCATGTCATGCAAAGACGAGTTACAAGTCAAGTTACAAGACAAGTTACACGTCTAGTTACAATTCGAGTTGAGTTGTAAAGTCAAGTCTAAAGGCGAGTTGTAAAGGCATGCATTCAGTTCCTAATTCAAACTCACTCATCTCCTTGTTGTGCCTACTATATATAGAGATCTACCCTCCATTATACACACATGTTATGCAACGCATTAGAGAGGAGGTCAAGAAGGAGAACAAGGATACTTTGTAGGCAGCAATCAAGATATTTTTGTAGGAAACTGAAAGATATTTTTGTAGGCAGCAAAAATATAATTTTAGCAAGCAATAGATAGATATTTTGTAGACAACAGAGATATTTTTTTTTTGGTAGCACATCAGGGCACTCTCATTTTGGCAACCTCATTCTAAAGAACATTTTCATGGTGATATTGTAATCATATTCATCATTCATTTATTTGTTGATAAGGAAGATTGTTTGTTGGGGTTTTCTCCCTCTTTGGGTTTCCTCGGGATAAAATCTTGTGTTATTGTGTGGCTAAATTTTTGTGTGTTGTCTAATATTGCTTTATAGCTTCCAGCTTCCGCATTATCTATCATTTAAGTTTTCATATATGCTCATCATTTTATAGAAAAATAAAAGTACATTGCATTCTGATTCTAAGCTCGAAATTTCACACATCTAAGGGTTCAGGAGAAGCTCGAGAAGAGCCAACAATTGTACAAAGTCATGCCTGATAAACATAGGGAGGATCAAAAATTCTATGTTTGAGACAAGTGTAACACCCTTATTTCCCCAGCTTGTAATTAATCATTAATTATTATCACCATGTTATGGCATGTGAACAATGTAAATGTATTGTTGTTTGGATTGTCGATAACTGACTGTGGAGGTTAAGCCATGAAGTACTGGCCATGATATCAATAGAGGAAAAGAGCGAGAGAACAATAAAGAGGGTTCATTATGTCAAAATGACCCAAATTATCTTTGTTAGAAATAAATAAGCCTCATCCTGATCCCAAGGAGAAATCAGTAAATGAAAGAAGGACTGGTGGTTGAAAAATCAACTACCCCCTTAAATGGAAGCATGGAAGGTCTAGTTGAGGAGACAGAAAATTGTCAACCCAACATACCACAGAGGGCAGTTTTTCCCGCAAACACAAATTGACCCGAGTTTCCTTCTGACATAAGGAACAAGACAAGTTTGGAACCTTCTCGAGGAGGAGAAAGGTGTGAAGCATATACACACGTAGGATAGCAGACAAGGGGGGGATGCACTAGGCAGGGAATGCGCGACCAGGAGGAACGTGTGAATTTATCCAAAATCAAAGGAAGAACTACATGATAAAATAGTTTTGGTTACAGGAGAAATGAAGGAAATGGATCCCTGAGAACTTCCATATGACTTGACCCGAACTAAATATTGTGAGCTTGATGCTGAGCGAGCATCTGATAAACCTCGTCAAGGGCATGACATAAAAAGGATCTTTGAGTAATGGCAGAAATTTCCCTAGTGATATCATGGCTTGGCACGGGGGTTTCCAAAGCTCTAAGATTGAATTCCTCTGAGCCTACAGTTGGGTGGAAAGGTGGACACGCATAGTCAGTTAGTTGGCAACATTTTGTAATAGATAAGTATTCTCACACACTACAGAACTAAATTGTGACAGTAAAATAAGGTGGAATATCATGTGAATGTTTCAAGGATGTGCATGTTTGTTTGATGACTTGACTATCTTTCTCTTCATTTTTCCTAGTCATGTGTTTAATCAATTAAGAACCTATATGGTCGAATATGATTTATATATGTAAGTACTAGAGCCTCCTGTAGTAGCTCGAATTAAAGGAAATAAACTGTGATTTTTCTAACCATAGGCCCAATTTTCATATGTGCATATTTACACTTCCATTCATTAGGATCTCCTGAGAAAAGGGGTATGTTAAGCTCAGGAGAGGTAGTGCGAAGGCACGCATAACCTTGGCAAGATGTGCAGGGATTAAGAACTCTTTAAGTTCTAAAATTCTGGGAGAAGCACAAGGATTTTTCCCGCACCTCATTTGAATTATTTGCAATCTCATGAGGTATAACACATGTAGAATGCAATCAAGGGTCGTACCCTTTAGACCTTTCACCTATGTAACCAAGGACTCGAGCCCACGGCCTTAACAAATTCCTAGCCAAGAGTTAAGCGTGTAGCCCACGAGGATTTTTTGGAGGACCCATATGACTAAAGGTTTGGGAACCTTGCGCTAGTCCGAATGGTGCTAAGTTCTTATTAGCTTCGGAGCTCCAGGAGTTCGAAACTTTGGAATGTCACGACTTCACAACCCCAAAACCCCTGAATGCCAGAGTCGTGAAATGTTGTGAGTCGTTGATCTGGGGAGTCCGTTAGGGACCCTTCTTGACTGTCCAATCCACCAGTGGAGGGTTTCACATATGGTACTTCGGTGAAGTCCCACTTCAGGAGAATAGAGTTGTTGTAGCCCCAAAACCCCCAAATCTAGAGGAGATTTGGGACCACTCATGATCGTCAGATCTACTCCACGGTCAATTCAGCTTTGACCTACTTCGGGGGTAAGGAGAGGATTACACCATGAAACCCCCAAACATCAAAGTTGTGAAGCGACGAAGGTTGTAGATCCCGAGGTCTACATGGACACATCTTGACTATGAGATCAGAGGTTTTGGAAGGTTGTCAGTCCGAGTTAATGTGGTGTCATGATGTCACCCAGGGAGATGTGGACCCACGTTTGACATGCCACATGTCGCTTGGATTTGCACTTATTGCAGACCCTATGTGCCCATTAACACGTGTCACCCTTTGAAGGGGCCACATGTCATCACTCCCTCGTCTACATATCACACCTAGCACTCACTACTTGGTCCATCTGGCGGGAGGATCACGAGAGCGTGCAAGTTTCACTAAGCTCCAAAGGTCGTAGTAAATCCTAGTCGTTGGCGTCAGGAGCGCGTGGCAACGGATCGAGTGTGGTTCAGAGTTCGGCGCTATGGGAGATCTGAGGAGTGTTGTGCGTTGGGTTGAGATTTCCCGAAGGCTGGAGTAGATCTTGTTCGCCCATTGTAGAGTGCACGTGGACCATTGATCAGAGTTCTCTGCGTGTTCGTAGTTCAGAACTCCGAAAGGAAGAGTGGTTCGAGGCAAGGAAACCTTTGCACGCCGAAGTGGCGAAGTCACGTGAACCATCGATTTGGGAATACTTTGGGATACTTCCTGTCCATTGGATCTAGACTATAGTCAACACTTCGACGAAGTATTACTTCAGGAGAAAAGTGACGTCATGACATCAAACTCCCGGAATGTTGGATTTGCGAAGCAATGAGGATCGTCGACCTAAGGACCCTTCAGGATCCCTCTCAATCGTTCGATCAGCCGAAAGGAAGGACTCATGTACAACACTTCAACGAAGTCCTACTATGGAAGGAAAGGAGTGTGGAGCAGGTAGAACCCCCTGAATGTCGAATCTACGAAGTGACAAGGGTTGTAGATCCATGGGTTACATGGACACACCTTGACCGTGGGATTAAAGGGCTTGGGAGGCTATCAGTTCGGAGTGATGTGGCGTAGTGACATCATCCAGGGTGACGTGGACCCACAATTAACATGCCACATGCCACCTGGATTCATGTGTTCCATTGACCCTATAGGCCCATTAATACGTGACACATGTCACTCACTGAAGGGGCCACGTGTCACCTGTGCCATGTCATGTATCACACCTAGAACTCACCGCTTAGCCCATTTGGTGGGAGGAGTATGAGGGAGTCGCATTCATTTTCCCTTTTCCCTCGTATCTAGTACAACACCACGTTCGAGAGTGGACCCTTCAGGAGTCTGGAACTTCGGGACTCTGGAGGTTTGGAGTGTGGTCACAAGGATAAGTTGAAAGGCCCGAAGGCTAGAGCCACATGGAGAGATTCCAAGCTCCTTCGGGAATTTGGGAGTTCAAAACTCTAGGAGAATTGAGATTCCCTGCTAGCCTGTGTGTTAGACGAGGATCAAATCCTTCTATTATATTGGACAGTGGATGGACTTCCACCGTGGATATACGAGCTTGAGGATGATATGTGTGAGGTGGATCCACGTGGGCGCCACATGGCCTTTGACCAATGAGGCTCACAAAACTTCAGAAGGGCATAACGTCTGAACCAGAGCTCGGGTTGGAGCATGGTGACAGTGGTTGGAAAGAGATTGACAAGCATAAGAGGATCAAGACCTTGGACAGAGGATCTGATATGATGGAGGAAAGATAAATTTTGATGCCCCATTCCTTAAAAAGGTACTTAAGGGGTTGGGTGTGTTACAAATTGGTATCAGAGCATGGAAACAACACTTGGCCTGCTTGGGCTCATGCACGAGTCGTATAAAAAAATATTATTGGAGGACTTTAAGGGGTGACACCCTATTTTACCCATTCCTAAGAGGCTTAGTTAAACCTCTACCAAAGAGAGGAATGAAACCTGCTATTGTTGATAGATGTTTTGGAAATTTGCATTGTATGTTGCTAATGTTCTGAATAAAGAAGTTGACTTCACTTTGCAATTGTACATGTTGTTGTAAAGCCATAAGATTAGGTTACCAAGGCTAAGATGAGCTTGTTAAGAATATAATTGTCGAATATAAATTGTCTGCATAAGTTCCTTGAGTAGAAGGATGCAGATTAAAATTCAGTTGGGATTTTACCCAACAAGATTGAATCAATCTAGACGGTGGCAGAAGAAGACTATCATTTCTTTGGGAAGTGATAGCCAATCCTACAGGAGTAGGATTATACTGATGGGCACTAATAAGCAAGACTTGGATGGAATGGATCTGTAGAAGTAATAATTATTGCTTCAATAAAGGATTAAACCTTGTATATGTGTATGATCTCTCATGATTAGAGGATTGATGGAAATGCTAAGGTCAAATCACTTGACCTATAATGAATGAAAAGTTGATAATGTTGCGGCCTATTTCCTTAATATGATAGGACTTTAAGGATTTATGAGAAATCGATGTAAGGTGTGATCAAGGAGGTTCAAACACCTTTGGATGACTAGTGGATCATATTGACATCCAGAGGTGGATGGTATCCATATGGATATGGCTTGGTATACTCATATAGCTATAAGAGGGAGTTTAGGAAGAGATTCCCTTGTAAAGATATGTTGACCAAGAGTGAATTGAAGCATGAAGAAGAGACTAGAAGTGGTTATCTTACTACCTTGAGTGACACAATAACTACCCATATGAATTCTGAATTATGGAAGGTTTTTACAGTAGGATGGAGAAAGGTGACCCTTGTTGGTTATTGCCATGTAGAAGGGGTAACATCAATATGAATTATGACTGTGAGACTAGTCATATGAGTGATTGTAATCTGTCACTAAAGAACACTAATATTAAAACTAAAATATCAATGTAAAATGGGTGCAAGAGATGCACCTACATATATGTGTATAAATGCTTAAAAGAATAATATGACTGCAATCCCTTAACTGAGAGGGAAGCTCAGTGTTGAGTGTCTCTTTGAGGCTTGTCATAAGGATGACAACAATATTCTTGGGAGGAGGATCTGGAAGTCTGATATGTCCATGTGCATGTATGACATGGAAAGGGTGCAAGCAATGAGCTTGCATGATGAATGTTTGGATATGTTTGTATATGTTTGAGTGCATGGGTTTAATGTATTGTGAGGCTTCTTGACACGAAGACATATAATAATACCAATTAGATATGAATGATATTAAAGGTGCAAGTGATGCACATGTATGAATATATGTATACAAAAGGCACAATTTGACTACCTTGATGAGTGGGATGTGAGGCAAGAATTTCACTTTCCAAAGTTGAATGAATACCATGGATGCATGGTTGACTCCATTTTGAAGAGTCATGAAATTTATGTTTTGAATGATAGCCTGTTAAGCCCTAAATAGTGGCACATTACCCCTTAATTAGGGCATATTACATTAGTAATGTTATTTTATCTATGTCGGCTTGGGTCCATTAGTTGTAATTGTACCTCCTAGTCTCCTATATATACAAAGGAGACCTTTTCATTTGGAATCATCTTGTATTTGGAAATCTATGTGGTGTATAAGGAGGTTGCCCCATCGAACAGGCTTATTATCTGAAATTATCTCTTTTTCAAGGCATTGAGTACCTATTCTGAGGTTTTTCTATGCTATCTTGGTATTTGGTTCCTAACATTTGGTATCATAGCTCAAGGTCTTGGGGTTTCACTGCTACATCTTAGACACCTTGGGATTTTCACTATAACTTTTTTTCTACGGCATTTCAGAAGGAACCCCTTGGAGGATATTTATTAGAGGGATCAAGGTACGTGAGGTTAAAATTTCAGCTCCTGAGGCCTTATACTTTCAAAGATATAGCATGTGTCATATATGGTTCTAGAATCATCATGAATTTAGTCATCTCAAAATTTTCGCTATAAAATTTTTTCTGTAGAATTTCATACCCTGAAATCTGGAGGTTATTCATAGAAGTTATCAAGGTATCTGTGATAAAAAATTCAGCTCCTTTTTCATCCTACTATTTTAGATACACCCTGTATGAGATAGGGTATCTGACTAGTCTTACTAACTAGTCTCAAACAGGTCTTTCGGGTAAAACAGTGATATCTTCTTCAGTGAGTATCCAAATTAAGTGAGACTAGTTGCATTGGATAGTGTAAAGTATTTAGTATTTCTAGTATAATTTTCAAAATCAAATATCATATATTGTGATCTTGGCACGTTTTACAAGTACGCTCTCCTGGAAGGGACAAAATTTAGCAAGGTGTGGGTAAGCTAATATAACTTCCACTTGGCACATCCAATTTTGATCAGACTTGTGGAATTGTAGAGAAGGCGTATAAGAGAGCTACAAAAAAAAAATCATATCCGGAAGGGCCGAAATTTTGGAGATACGGTAGAATAAATATCATCTAGCAGAACCACCTCTAAATCAAGGTTTAAAAGTGATACTTGGCCAACATGCCACCAAAAACGGGAACTTCTACACCAATTAAGCCTCTAGACAATCCAACTTGGACTCTTGATGAAGGTGAAGAAATGTGCAGAGACATAAATGATTTACAAAAGAAGACAGTAACAAAAGATGAACTACAAGGGATGATGGATTCAAGTGAAGCTAAGTTGGAGGCAATAATGGATACTAAGATGGAGGATTTAAAAAGGGAGATCATGGAAGCATTGAAAATTTTTTTAATAGAGAAGACACCTGAAAGTGAAAATGTATCCCATGAAATTCATGAAGAGGACAAAAGGAAGATGAATCAAGAATGGAGAAACTCCAACTTTGGGTTGAAGACCAACCACTTTCCTAAGATCAATATGAGGAAGTTTGATGGAAAGGATCCAATCACATGGATACTTCAGATGGAGCAATTATTTGATCTACATGATGTGCCACATACACAAAAGGTACGAATTGCTTCTTTATATTTAGAACCCAATCAATTTGTGTGGTATCTAGGGATTTGTTCTCACAAATCACTCGTCACTTGGACAATGTTCACGGAAGAAATGATAGCACACTGTGAGGATACAAAGAGCAATACCTTCTTTATCCAATTTATAAATCTCAAGCAAAAGGGTTATGTTGCAGAGCACATTGAGAACTTCCAAAGATTGAATATAAAGGTAACGGATATTCCAGATGAGCACATGATTGATGTATTCATAGGAACTTTAAAGGATAACATTCAACATGAGGTTCTCCTTTGGGAACCCAAATCAATGGAGAATGCATTCAGGGTGGCAAGAAATGTTGAAAGTAAAAATATGGCTATGGCTACTAGAAGGACCACTCCTAACATCTATCGAGAGAATAATGTTCCATCTTCTAAAACGCCTCAACCTACAAGGTTGACACCTCAACAATTGGAGGAGAGAAAAGCAAAAGGTTTATGCTTTAATTGTGACAGCAAGTACAATAAGGGACATAAGTGTGGTGAGACGAAATTATTCTACATAGATTGTGAAGAGGAAGAAGAACAAGAACAAGAACCATCTCAAGATGAAAACGTAGAAGCAATTTCTTTTGAAGAGTTGACTCCCGTGATATCATGTAATGCATTGGATGAAATTATCACTCCTCAAACCCTCAAGATCGAAGGATATATCAAAAAGAAAAATGTAATAGTACTAATTGATTCTGGTAGTACTCATAATTTCATTCACTATAAATTAGCCAAAGATCTCAATTGCTTTGTATATCCAGCACCAGAGTTTCAAGTAATGATTACAAATGGAGAAACTATCAATTGCTCAGGAAAATGCAATAAGATCAATATTACTATGGGGGAATATGTAATTAATAGTCCAATGATTGTTATACCCATGGGTGGTGTTGTTATAATGCAAGAAAGAAGGCCCCTTGCTTTTGAAAATCGGCCACTCAAGGGAAATGACTCACACAAACCCATTTATGAGAAGGAAATGATGGAAATACTACATCCATTGAAGAAATGGCGCCCTTACCTAATAGGTAGGCACTTCAAGGTCAAAATAGATCATGATAGTCTTAAATACTTCTTGGAACAAAGACTATCTTTAGAAGAACAACAAAAATGGGTGACCAAGATATTGGGTTATGATTTTGAAATCATCTATAAAAAAGGGAAGCAAAATGTTGTGGCAGATGCACTCTCAAGAAAGTATGAAGATGTTGAGGCCTTTCTCTATGCTATCTCGATCATCCAACCTGATTGGATAATAGAAGCAAGGGATGAATGGAAGAATGATGAAAACGTATGGACTATCATTCAAAGGTTGCAGCAGGATTCTAGTGCATCAGATACATTTACATGGAAAAATGATTCATTGTGGTACAAAGATCGCTTATATTTATGTAAGAACTCCCAACTCAAACAAAAGGTACTATTGGAATTGCACACCTCTCCGGTAGGAGGGCACTCAGGATTTTTGAAAACCTACCATAGGGTCAAGAAGGAAATTTTTTGGGATGGCCTTAAAACTGATGTTCAAAGGTTTGTAGCAGAATGTTTGGTTTGCCAACAGAATAAGGTAGAAAAAATTAAGACCCCGGGTCTTTTACAACCATTAGCCATCCCAAGTCAGCATTGGGAGGAGGTTTCAATGGATTTCATCATAGGGTTACCGAAGTCTGAAGCAAAGAGTGTCATCATGGTGATTGTTGATAGACTGACCAAGTACACACACTTTTATGCACTCTCTCATCCCTTCAAAGCTAGTACAGTTGCCACCACATTCATGGAGACATTTCAAAAGCTACATGGAAGCCCAAAGGTTATTGTAAGTGACAGAGATCCCATCTTCACTGGACATTTTTTAACATAATTATTTTCTTGTTTGGGTACTCAATTGGCTCATAGCTCATCTTATCATCCTCAATCTGATGGACAAACCGAGATAGTGAACAAATGTCTAGAAGGATACCTTCGTTTCTTTGTCTCTAATAAACAAACATAATGGTTTAAATGGTTATCCTTTCATACTGCAACAAAAATGACACCATTTATGGCACTCTATGGATACCACCCTCCTTCCATCACTTCTTATCTAAAAGAAAAATCTAAGTTTCAAGTAGTGGAAGATCACATCGAGCATCAACAACAAGTTCTCCAAATCTTAAAGGACAACCTGACCATGGCACATAATCGCATGAAACAACAAACAGATCAACATCGTAGTGAAAGAAGTTTTGAAGTAGGGGATTGGATGTTTTTAAGACTACAACCATACAAACAGATGTCCCTCAAGAAAGCCAAGAAGGATAATAAATTATCACCAAAGTACTATGGCCCTTATAAGGTGTTGCAAAAGATTGGTACTATGGAATACAAATTGTGTTGCAAAGATTGGTACTATGGAATACAAATTGAGTTGCCTCAGACTACCTAGTACACCCAGCCTCTTGTTTCATGCTTAAAAGAAGGTTATAGGTTCAAGATTAATTGCCGGATAATCCACGCTATGTCATTTTTGTCATCGACGCTTCTAATCCGAATCTGGATTCATCATCAAAACTAATCGGTGATGATCCTCTAGTTCAAACTATATTTCCAAAACTTGACAAGGAAGGAAAAATCATATTGGCCTAAAGCCACCACACAAGAATTCAAGTGAGCCGAGGAATAGATCCATTTCAGAGTATCTCGCTAAATGGAGGAAACTACCGCTAGGAGATTCCACTTGGGAAGATGAGTCTTTTATACGTATATCCGTAATTATTCAAGCATTGTGGACAACACTCTTCTGAAGGGGAGGGGCATGTTAAAAAGACTCATCTTCCCAAGTGGCACATTACCCCTTAATTAGGGCATATTACATTAGTAATGTTATTTTTATTTATGTTGGCTTGGGTCCATTATTGTAATTGTACCTCCTAGTCTCCTATATATACCAAGGAGACATTTTCATCCTGAATCATCTTCAGTATTTGGAAATCTATGTGGTGTATATGAGTTTGCCCCTTGAAGAGGCTTATTATCCGAATTATCTCTTTTTCAAGGCTGAGTACCTATTCTGAGGTTTTTCTATGCTATCTTGGTATTTGGTCTTTAATGATAGCTGGAGGGGAATGTGTTCCATTCCATCAGAAAGACTAATATAAATAGATGAAAGAGTAAGGGAGAAAGGATGCTTTGTTGTTATGATAAGAGGCAAAATGAATATGCCTTGAAGAAAGCACATGAGAATGATTGTAAACAATCATGAGTTATATGATTTTAATAAAAGATGTATGAGAGCTGCAAAATATATCTAGGGAAGCTACACATAGGCTTATGATTATGCATATGGTTAGGTACATCATGGATGTAAGTAACAAAACCAAGATATGCGTGGATACATAATTTGGATGCATGACAAAGATGCATGTTTTTATCCCTCATGGAATGTTTGGTAAACAACTAAAATGATAAATTAGAAGTTAACTCAAGGTTGAGGCCAACACGTATAGTGATGGATATGCAATAAGGAAGTTTCATGTTGAGGGATTTCCCTGGAGGAATCATGGTGAGGACCCATTAAGAGACGTATCACAACCTTAATGACTTCTCGAACTAAGCAATGAGCTATTAAGCTTATAGAGCATTTTGTTAAGAGCATATATATATATATATATATATATATATATATATATATATATATATATATATATATATATATATATATGAGCATATATATATATATATATATATATATATATATATATATATATATATATATATATATATATATATATATATATATATATATATATATATATATATATATATATATATATATATATATATATAAGAATCCTGGATTATATTTTGAAAACATCATGTAGGGATAAAGGACTAATAAAGGAATGTTGACCATTATGACTAACTGAAAATATAATGTGCAGGATGCACATGTTCATGATCCATTATGAACAAAAGTTTGCTAATAAAGCATGTTGATGTATCCAAAAAGGTTAGGGTGAGGCCTAACCAAGGAAAAGAGCAGGAAGATTCCAACAGGGAGTAAATTGCAAAAGCAAAGAAATGGAAAAATGAGGAACACTTTTCCCACCCTAAGAATTATGAATTGCTTACAGAGTTGTAGGTCTTAGATGCGCAGTTGTGAGAACAAGTATAGCTGGAAAGGGAGAATGAATAAATGAGTATGTTCGATTGAGTTGGCTTGGTTAAAACCATGTAAGAAAAGGCAGTGAGGCCTTAGAAATAACTCAGTCAGGTTGAAAGTCCCAGGCTGTGTAAAAGGAGTTGGAAAAAAGGGAAGCACCCTTAACTCTTTTCTTGTTGTGTATTATGTTTTTCTCTGGGATGGGAAAGTTGGTACGTTGATGAAAGTAAATGTTTTGACACCATAGTAAGGGTTGTATTACTGCAGAAACATATGAGAATTTTATGTATTGCATTCATGAAAACGTTAAGGATAATGTGATGAAGTGCATAGATATATGCTAGGACATATCTGAAAATTGTTTTATTGGTTTAAAAGTTATGATACTTGCACTTTTATTTTTACATGACAACTAAAATAATTATGATGTATGTCATGTGTAGAGAGAAATTGGAACTGTTGAGAGAGACAATTGCCAATCATGGACAACCTCAAGAAGAGGAAGACTATGAGTAGGTTGTTGTAGAAAGATTGTTGAAAGGACTTTAGAAGTCTCCAGGAAGCACCATTGATAAGGTAATATCAATGAGGGTGCTAGCAGCCAAAACATGTATAAAAAGTGTTCATGCCTATGTGGCACAAGGTATGAAGGGATTGGGTAAGAATCCCTTCTGAAATGTTTTATTGTCTTAATGTTATGCACAAAATTTATGAGACATTGGCTCTGACATCCTCTGAGGAGTGATTCAGGTCTAGGGTTTAACATTTATGGTTTCAGCAGTGGTGGCCAGCATGGTTACCATAGGGGGAGGGAGTGGAACTCCCTCCTACAAGTAGGTAGTGGTGGACAGAGGGAAAGGCCCACGCGGCATAGGTTTTAAGGAACCCCTGACTGGCACCTTGGGATCAGGGATGGAAAAGAATCAAGAGTTCAACCAAAGAAAAAGTGACTGTGTGGGGGAGGAGGCCAGAGAAGCCCAGAAGAGTATGCAAGATACAGCGAACCCTAGTGGGGTAGGTGGGCATAACCCATGTAAACATAAAACTGGTTTGATCCCCAAAGTTATCCTAGAAGACCCCCAAACTCAACTCTTATGGGATCAGATGAAGACGCATGCACTAATCTGCAAGTTTATGGGCCTATGGCCCACAAAAAAGACTCTGCACAGCTGGATAAAATACCAATGGAAGCCGAGTGGAGAAGTTGAAATCCACCTAGGATCGAAAGGTTTCTTTACAATGGTCTTCGTGAACCTAGAGGACAGGGATAAAATCTTTGAGTGGGGGGCATATTTCCATGCCTCAGCGGGGTTGTACATATGACCATGGAAGGAAAACTTCTCCCCAGAGAAAGAAACCTTTAAAAAAATCCCAGTTTGGTTAAGGCTTTAGTCCTTACCACTTGATTACCGGTTGCCGTCCACTTTTGAAGTAATAGGGAACAAGCTTGGAAAATATGTCAAGACATCGGAAGAAACATTAAAAGGAAGATACACATCCTATGCACAGATCTGAATAGAGATGGATGTCTTAGGGGCTCTCCCGGAAGCCATAAGCCTACAGTTTAGGGATGAGGAATGGATACAAAGTATAGACTATGAGCAGATCTTGTTTCGATGTAGAAGGTTCCATGAACATGGACATCTACTAAGAGAATTCCCTCTCAATAAAAATCAAGAACCGAAAAATATCAAACAACAGCAGGATGAGGACGGTTTTGTGAGGCCAAATCACAAAGGCGGAGAGAATAAAAGACAGGGCAAGGTCCCAACAAGAAGTAACCTGGAAGCTAAGAGTAGAGTAGAAGGAAGGGGCAGCCCCAACCAGGGGGAAGAAGGAGAAAAGGAAAGAACGAAAGCTAGGGAAACAAGTGAACAGGCAACTCATGAGAACACATAAAATCCAAAAAAAGGGAGAGTCGGGAGGCAACGCGAGTTCTATGGAAGGAGGAAACGAAGACGCCAACACCCTAATGCAAGAGGAAACGAAGACGCCAACACCCTAATGCAGGAGGTAAACGAAGATGTTGAGATGACACCAAGCGAAGTGGGAACAAAAGACCCATATCTCAGAGACATTGTGGAAATGGAAGGGATAGATATCCCGAACATACTGGAACAATGGAAAAGGCAGGGAGTTGACAATGTGCCAGTGGAGCAACTGGATCGCATTCAATATCTCTTTCTCCTAAGGGAGGAAGCAAAATCCAGAGGAACTAAGCGCATGCATGGTGAGATAGGACACCTGGGAATCAAAACTGGAGATGGACAAATACAACACCACCCAAGCAGGAAAGGAGGAAGAAAGGCAGGAAATCAAACAACGTTTCCCTACAAGAACTAGGAGCCCTGCTGATAAACTCAGGTAAGATTAAAAATCTCTTCCCCAACTCCCCCCCACATGTTTAAATGAAGATTATAACTTGGAATATAAGAGGCCTAAATAGCCCACGAAAACAATGAATCCTTAAGAATAGACTGAGGAAGGAACAACCTGATCTTTGTTTCATTCAAGAAACAAAATGAAATTTGGACAGTATGGAAACAATCAGTAAAAAACACTGGACCAAGTTCAAGATACTGGTTGTAGAAAGCCAACAAACGGCGGGAGGAATTATCACCTTGTGGAATCCACAATTGGTGAACCTACTCTCGGCAGAATCCACGAGACACACACTATCTGTTAACATGCAAGTTATAGGGAACACGATGGAGGTCCTATGCACGAATGTGTATGGCCCCTAGGTGTTGGAGGAAAAGAGGAGAATGCTCCTAAACATAGAGAACCTAAAAGAATGAACCAGTCACCTCCACTAGATTCTGGCAGGGGATTTCAACATCATTACTACTCTAGCTGAGAAAAAAGGGGGTGACCGGAGACTGCACAGGGATGCGGAAGAGTTCTCAGCTTTCATAGACACAATGGAGCTTGTGGACATCAAGAACAACAATGGACAGTTCACCTGGAATAACAAACGACTAGCTCACCACCAAGTAGCCATAATGCTAGATAGATTCCTGGTCTCGGAATCCATCATTATGCAGGGTTTAGCTTTGCATTGTAGCATTCTCCCCTAGGGGGGATCGGATCACTGGCCAGTGCAATTGGAAGCAAATTTTCAAACCACACCAAAGAACATGCCTTTCATATTTGAGAAATTTTGGATCGACCACCCTACATTCAAGGATAACATCAGCCAATGGTGGCAAGAGGAACTCCCGGATCAAGGGACAAGGATGTTCAAACTACACAAGAAAATCAAACACATCAAACAAAAACTTAAGGAGTGGAACAGAGAAATCTTTGGGAACATAGACCAGGAGAAAAAAAGAATCGAGGACATAATGAGGAAGTTGCAGGAACTTTGCATCCAACAGGGATACACAAAGTATTGGAAAAAAGAAGAAAACCAAATGATCCAGGAATGGGAAGCAAGATGTAAGCAAGAATAAACCCTTTGGTACCAAAAATCTAGAATAAGGTGGCTTAAAGAAGGGGAGAGGAACACCAAGTTTTTTCATAGAACAACCATAGCAAGAAGGTCTCATAACGAAATCTTGAAGATTAGGGATCAGGATGGGATAGAAAGAGAATCCCACCAGAACATTGAAAACACGCTGGTCAATCACTTCCAGGGGATAGCCAAAGAGCCCAACAGAGACAGATTCGCGACCATCAAGAGGATAACTCAAGACATCCCCAAATTGGTCACAGAGGATCATAATGTTAGCCTATGCAAACCCATAGCAGAGGAAGAAATTGACCAAGTGGTCCATGAGATTCCCAATGGAAAGGCCCCAGGCCCAGATGGCTTCACAATGGAATTCTTCAAAGCCTGCTGGGATGTGGTTAAGTATGAAATATATGGGGTGTAGGAGGACTCCAGTTGCTCGACATCCATCATGAAAGCTTTAAACACCACAATGATTACTTTGATCCCAAAAGAAAATGAAGCTAGAACTCCAGATCTCTACAGGCCAATAGCTTTATGCAATGTGGTTTATAAGATAATTTCCAAAGTCATAGCCAATAGACTGAAACCACTCCTTCCTACATTGATTTCACAAGAACAGGCGAGCTATGTGGAAGGGAGTCAAATCCTGGATAATATCATCCAAGCCCATGAGATAATCCACACTCTGAAAAGTAAAAGGAGAGGGGGGATGATAATCCAACTTAACCTGGTGAAGGCTTATGACAAAATAAGTTGGCACTACATGGCCAAGACGCTGGAAGCTTTTGGTTTCAACCAGCATTAGATCAAGTGGATCATCACTCTAGTCTCAACAACAAGTTTCTTGTTGTTAATTAATGGAGCCCCAGCCAAACCTTTATATCTGTCTAGAGGCATCAGAAAAGGGGATACGTTATCCCCCTTCCTGTTCATTTTAATGATGGAAGGGTTGAGAAGAAGTATAAAAAACACAACAACAACTAGTGAAATAAAAGGCCTCAAACCATTTGAAAACTGTCTTACCTCAACACACCAACAGTTCATTGATGACACCCTGCTCCATGGCACACCCACGGTAAAGGAAGTGAAGGCTTATAAAAATATCTTAGAAGACTTTAGGGAAGCCTTGGGGGATGAAATCAATCACTCCAAGTCCATGACATATTTTTTCAACACTAATCTGGCAATTCAAAGAAACTTGGCCAACATTATGGGGTTTGAACGTAAAACGCTCCCAACAAAATACTTGGAAATCTGCCTGTCGGATAGAGCATGAAGAAATGCAACATGGGAAGGAGTTATCAATAAACTGCAGGAGAGGGTAAAAAATTGGACGTACAGAGCTATAAACCTGGTCGGAAGGCTTATCCTCACCAAAACGGTCCTACAAGCAATTTTGACGTTTATGAAGTATGTGTTTCCAGCCCCCAAAGGCATACTACAAACGATAAGAGCCATCCAAAGGGATTTCTTATGGAGAGGCACAGAGACCAAAAAGAAATGGGCCATGGTGGCCTGGGATAAGGTATGCAGACTGAAAAGCAAAGGAGGCATGGGGCTACAAGACCCACAGGTAACCAATGAGGCCTATGGGGCAAAGATTTGGTGGAGATGGGTAAAAGAAAATTTGGTGCCGTGGGTGAATCTCTCGAGAGCCAAATATGCCCCAAACATCAACGATCAGGAGTGAATTCAGTTCATGGGTGCAACAGAGGGGTCAGCCATATGGAATCTCGCTTGGAGAAATAAAAACTGGATCCAGAATCACAGCTTCTGGGAAGTAAAAAATGGCAGAACAACAAGGTTCTGGGAGGACGTGTGGCAATAGGAACCCAGATTGGAAACTCCAAACAGGGAGGAGCTCAAACAAGAAATGCTCGGGCAAGGCAAAACGAAAATCCATCAATATTGGAAGCAAAGGGAAGGCAACACTAGATGGAGGATCTGTGAGAAGCTTAATCCACAAAATGGAGCCCAGATCGAACCAATAACGAAAGAGGTGGAGGGGGGCTTGGGGAAAAGTAAAATCAGGGTCTCGAACGAAGATGATCAATTGAGGTGGGGCAGGAAAAATAGGGGAAAATTTAACCTAAAAAAACTCAGTCTTACATCGCGGGCCAGGACCAAGAAAATCTGGAGCCACAATGGGAAAAGATCTGGAAGAGTCACCAATGGACAAAAATCAAAATGTTCGTATGGCTAGTACTACACAACATAATTTTAACCTGGCAGAACCTCAGGAAAAGGGGATTCGCAAGTCCCTCTCACTGCCATCTTTGTGAGGTCAAGGAGAAAACAAATGATCACCTCCTCGACGAATGCAGGTACACAGCCAAAATTTGGGATTGGGTGGCATGCATATACCGCCAATCAAATACAGTCAGGGGGGCCATCAAAGCTACCATCAAAGACTAGAACGAGAGATACAACGAAAATGAAATGGTGAACCTTTGTTGGAGTCTAACACCAGGGATGGTCATCTGGGCGATCTGGAAGGAAAGGAATGGGCGCATCTTCAGGAATGACAGCCAACTGACAGAGAGGCTAAAGGATGTAATAGTCTCTCAAATAAGAGAAATGATGCAAAGTCGTAACCATAAGAAGGAGAAAATTCAACTTACAGACCAAGACTCTCTTATCCTAGATTTTTTCTATTTGAAAGATTGGAGTTATAGCATACTTGTGGGTCGTGAACCGCAACTCCAGACAGGAGTCCGCAGTTGGACCCCTCCTCCATCAGGGATCCTCAAACTGTATTTTGATGGGGCGGCGAAGGGAAATCTAGGAGTGGCAGGGGCAGGTGGAGTGGTCAAAGACAGTGGAGGCAATAGCATTTGCCTGTATGCGGTGAGCATAGGCAACTCAACAAACAATGCTTCAGCGCCTTGGAGCTCGGCCTTGAAATCCTATGAAGAGAAGGAATGACAAACACTATTGTGGAAGGTGACTCCACCCTGGTTATCAACACGGCTAAAAAACTCCAAAACGACACCAGAGTGGGCAAGGTGCAGTGACACTGGCACATAGCACACTCCCTGCCAAAAATCCAGGAGCATATGAGAACCTTGATCACAGTGGAGTTTTGTTGGGTGCACAGAACAACAAACGCACTAGCAGACAGACTCACTAATGAGGGGGTCAACAAGGAAGGCCCAGAACTAGACGAGGCCTGGACCAGGATACTGTGCGGGAAACTTAGGACAGACTGCAGCCACCTAGTAGCAAAAGATTGTGTTGGCAGCTTCAGAAGTGATAGTCACATCGAGGAGGACAATGCAAGGATTCTCAGAAGAACGTGGGACCCAGGCAGAGTATGACTGCCTAACACTTGCTTACCAATTATCATGCGAGATCACTATAGTCAGCAGGTGGGCGAACGGAAGTAAGGATGATACTTCAACAAGTGTCATGGGATTAGCAAGGTTGAACAGCGAGGCAACAGGGAGAATGCAACGATTGAACTAAGGCATGAGGAGATGGTGATTATCAGGAACGATCCACCAACCCCCAGTACAAATACGGGGATCGGCACAGTCGGATCACAAGCGAGTAAGGGAAGTGACAAGTACAGGGATAAAGGTGGTACCATCATGATCAAGCGAGCCTTACCAACAAATAATGGCGGGAGCACTCACCACCTCAAGAAAATTATGGCAGGAAGTACAGGCCCACAGTGAAGGAAATGTCATAAGAAGAGGGACAGCAAGAGTAAAAGAAAATGGAAGGAGAAAAGCAATAAGGGTCAGACAGTTTCAAAGGCGAAGTGATTAAGTAAACTTGTGAAGTGAGGGATAGGCAGAATAGCCAGAGCAGGATCAATGAAAGGAAAAGAGGGATGGCGCGACTGAAGCATACGTAAAGGAAAAGGAGCCCCTTGGGAAGGAATTCCTAGAGAGTTCGCGGTGGTTAACAAGAATGGAGCAGGCAGTGAAAGATGCGGAGGGCACATTCCACACTCTAGTTACGTTGAAGGGGAAGGAAGCAATTACCCAGTGGGAAGAGGAATTAAAGGATCAGCGCAAAGGCGAAGAGTGGGGTGACATAGCGCTGGAAGCGGACTGGGTGACTGATCCAGGGGATACGCGACCCAGGGAAACCCTCTACCACAAAACGGTAGAGATAGCCTGGCTAACCAAGATGTTGATCGGGAAAGTGAAATCAGAAAGGGAGGAAGTAAGACAGGAGGATAACCAGGAAACCAAAACAATGTTGGACGAGATTCAGCATCGCCTCAGCAGTTTGGAGACAATCATCAAACTGTTGTGTAGAGGTTGAGAAGGACCAAAAATACAAGCTAGAGAGGTTGGAAGCTCAGTTCCACCTTTACCTACGCTATGTTCATCACATGGACATCACGCCAGCATATGGAAAAGGCGCAGCATCCCAAATTAGGAAGACCCGCACGGTCTCCCCAGAGGAAGATAGAAAGGGCCATGAAGATGACAAGAAGGAGCACCCCCAAGTGCTGCAACGCCTCTCAGTTTCAGCCTTTTGATTTTTGTTAGTTTAATGGCAGTTATGCCCAGGTAGTAGAAGGTCAGTCCATACCTGTAACAGAATCTGTTTTAGTTGGAAAGTTTTAGTTAGTTTTATGTCTGTGCTTTTGGAACTGGGTATGGAAGGTCAAGTCTGGTTTCCCTTTGTGGCAGACCGGATACATCCATCGTAACTATCAACATTAGCAGCAGGGAACCCTTGCTCTGTTTTCCTTCTAGGAAGACCAGGATTCCCACCTTTTTTGTATCATAATACCTACAAGTAATATAGATTCCTATATTGATTTACAATTAATGTTATGCACAAAATTTTGAAAGGCAGTTGTATGCCATGGATACCCAAGTAGGGTATGATTCAAGAAGGAGAACATGAATGACGCAGGTGTGAACCTCTGGCAGTAAAGACTGATTGTATGATGAATAGAAGCATTTGGTTTCTTTATCATCGAATTTATGTGCGTACGAATCAATCTATGCGTGTTTAAGAATTCATGTATGTTACGATAATCAAATGTTTATGTTCCCAAATCAAGGTTAGAACTCTCCTTTAGATAGACTACAAGCGCAAGATTGTAGAAATCCCTTCGATCAGCTACAGATCAAGATGTAAAGATCGCGGAAGAAAACACTGATCGAATCAGGTTAATTGATAACCTGACAAAGGAGATGAATGTGAGTCGTTCATTGGAGGGAAAACCAATCATAGTCATCATATCGACTTAAAGGTCCACTGGAGTTAACGGATCAAACACCAGTCGTTCGATTAGATCAATGGTTGGGAATCATTGCGGAGCGTGAAGGCAAAATTAATGGACGTGCTAGTTCACGGTCCGCAATCAACTAGCACCGTTGATTTCGTCGGGGTGGATGATCAACAACCATGATTAAAAGAGTCGGGTGAGAACTTTTCATATTGTGGAGATTGAACTCTTGGATAAAGAGTGAGCACATTAGGGTTTCGCAATCACTGTGAACTATCGATCTTTGAACGATCGTTGGGTGAACCTGAAAGGAACCCACGCATTAATGTTGCGTAAACTCGCACGATGATCGATTTCTGTGGGTGATTTGCAAGTCCAGTTTTGAATTCTCTCGGCATTTAAGAAGGATCTGGTAGGGTTTAACTTTTTCCTTGCATCATTGTAACCCTTGAAAGAATTCATGAACTGATATGTCTGCATTGACCAATCAAGGAATGATTGGAAACAAAAGTGTTCATAGACAACACGTTGATTTAATGCATTGAGAATATGCATGTGGTAAAAGAATGGGGCATATATAGGGTTGCCCATTGTGGAAGAAGTATCTCCCAGTACTCTACAGAGTTGTACGATTGGTAAAGAAAGAAATTAGGTGACCTAAATGTTGGTACCCTAATTATTGGTAAGGAAAGAAATGCTTAAACGCATTTATGTGAAACTTTGAGTTTCATGAGTGATGATTTGAGGCCGTGGTGGATCCAGAGCAGAAAATATGGTTCTGTTATAATAATAAATATGGACAGAGAATCCATATGGTAATAAGTGGGTTGAGTTCCAACACCCCTTGGCAAAAGTGCCTAACATGAAATATACTAATTTAAAACCAATGTAAGGGTACATTGGGTATGGATGTGGCCATGAAGATTGACACAATGATTAAAGTTATTTGATATCTAAATTGAATTTGGAAAAATTTTGTGTCTTGAAAATATGCATACGTAAATAATGATATTTCATTTTGCTTTATATCCTTGAATAGATTAAAATAACTTGGATTGTTATTATGCATAGTTTTGAAAATATAAGGTGCATGAAAACTAACAATTTGTTTGGCTGAGGAATGTGGAAATTGCATGGAGAAAAGGGTCTTGGATATGCAAGTATTGTAAGTCCATAAGGAAGACCAATTGCCTGTTGAGCTAACTACTATGGGGAAGAAGGTCCCATACTAGAAAATTTGGTTCCTGTGCTGAACATATTTGAAAATAAATGTGGAATGTGAAAATCTATGGGTAACAGATTTGCAAGAAAATTATGAATTTGAAATTGATGATAATATCTCATAATTTATGTATACATGTGATACAGGTGAAACAAAAAAGATCTGTCTTGGGAGGACAGGTGAAGGTTGTCAAGCTGGAAAGCATGAAAGAGTCTATTGATTGGGACAGGAGAACCTTGTGGTAATCCATGATCACCTTAGAACATGTTTTGTTGTGGTAACACAAGCGGGAGGGACACCTCGACAGAGCAAGTCTGAGGGACGCCTCGACTGTAAGCCTCAATGAAGTCTCTGAAATTCTTCTTATGTAAGAAATCATTGGCAAGGCAAGATGGATCACTTGAGGAAATGTATAGCTAAGAAGGGGATGCCTGAGCTTGGACCCGGAGGGTGAGTGACCGCAAGGAAGATGAGAATTTGATCATTCTTATAAACTATCGATTGGGATCATGCACACAATGGGTGTGTCCAGGAAAAACAGTGAGCCCAGATAACAAGGCAACCATGTGGATGAAAATCCATGGACTGCACAGATAAGTATTGTGCTAGATTATGAAAAATTTCCTCTTGAATTTTGCACAACAACAAAATGTTTTCGCATGAAATTGTGATTAACATGTTTTTTGTCCAAGATTATTGAAGGAAGGTGACAAAGGACAAGAGTCTGAAAGGAATTGACCCAAAAAGATGATCAAGATTTCTGAAGGAGTTGAATGACAAAGGCATGACAGGTGTTACTAAGAAAGAACATCGAGGACGATGTTCCTTTTTAAGGGGAGGGGATTGTAACAACACTATTTCCCCAGCTTGTAATTAATCATTAATTATGATCACCATGCTATGGAATGTGAACAATGTAAATGTATTGTTTTTTGGATTGTCGATAACTGACTGTGGGGGTGAAGCCTTGAAGTACTAGCCATGATATCGCTAGATGAAAAGAGAAAGAAAACATTAGAGATGGTTCATTATGTCAAAATGACCCAAATTCTCTTTGTTAGAAATAAATAAGCCTCATCTTGATCCCAATGAGAAATCAATAAATGAAAGAAGGATTGTTTGTTGAACAATCAAATACCCCCTTAAATGGAAGCATGGAAGGTCTGGCTGAGGAGACAGAAAACTATTAGCCCAACGTAACACAGAGGGCAGTTTTTCCTGCAGACACAGACTGACCTGAGTTTCCTTTTGTCAGAAGGAACAGGACAAGTCTGGAACCTTCCTAAGGAGGAGAAAGGTGTGAAGCATATACAGGCGCAGAGGATAGCAGACAAGGGGGGGATGCACTAGGCAGGGAATGTGCGACCAGGAGGAACATGTGAAGTTATCCAAACTTGAAGGAAGAACTACATGATAAAATAGTTTTGGTTACAGGAGAAATGGAAGAAATGAATCCCTAAGAACTTGCATAAGACCTGACTCGAATGAAATATAGCGAGCTTCATGTTGAGGGAGCATATGATAAAGCTCGTCAAGGGCATAACAAAGAAAGGATATCTAAGTAATGGCAGAAATTTCCCTGGTGATATCATGGCTTGGCACGGGGGTGGCTAGAGCGCTAAGATTGAATGCCTTTGAGCCTACGGTTGGGTGGAAAGGAGGACACCCACAGTCAGTTAGTTGGCTGCATTTTGTAATAGATAAGTATTCTCACACCCTACAGAACTAAATTGTGACAGTAAAATAAGGTGGAATATCATGTGAATGTTTCAAGGATGTGCATGTTTGTTTGATGACTTGACTGTATTTCTCATCATTTTGCTTGGTTGTGTATTTAAGCAATTAAGAATTGGTCGAATATAATTTGTATACGTAAGTACTAGAGCCTCCTACAGTGGCTCGAATTAAAGGAAAAGAACTATGATTTTGCTAACCATAGGCCCAATTTCCATATGTGCATATTTACACTTCTAGTCATTGGGATCTTCTGTGAAAAGGAGTTTGTTAAACTCATGAGAGGTAGTGCGAAGGCACGCAAAACCTTGCCAAGATGTGCAGGGATTAAGAAATCTTCAAATTCTAAAATTCTGGTAGAAGCACAAGGAGTATTCTTGCACCTCATTTGAAGTATTTGCAAGCTCATGAGGTATAACACCTATAGAATGCAACCGAGGGTCATACCCTTTAGACCTTTCAGTTATGTGACCAAGGACTCGAGCCCATGACCTTAACAAATTCCCAGCCAAGAGTTAAGCGTGTAGCCCATGAGGATTTCTCGGAGGACCCATATGACTAAGGTCTCAGAACCTTGTGCTAGTCTGAATGGTGTTAAGTTCTTATTAGCTTCAGAGCTCTGGGAGTTCAGAACTCCAGAATGTCACAACTTCACAACACCAAAACCCATGAATGCCAGAGTCGCGAAATGTTGTGAGTCGTTGATCTAGGGAGTCCATTAGGGACCCTTCTTGATCATCTGATCCACCAATGGAGGGTTTCGCATATGGTACTTCGACGAAGTCCCACTTCGGAAGAATAGAGTTGTTGTAGTGCCAAAAGCCCCCGAATGTCAGAGCCACGAATTAACGAGATCCATCAATTTGGAGGAGCTTCAGGACCACTTGTGACCGTTGGATCTACTCCACGGTCAATTCGTCTTTGACCTACTCCGGGGGTAAGGAGAGGATTACATCATGAAATCCCCAAGCGTCGAAGTCGCGAAGGGACGAAGGCCGTAGATCTCGAGGTCTACGTGGACGCATCTTGACCATGAGATCAGAGGGTTTGGAAGGCTGTCAGTTCAAGGTGAAGTGGCATGCTGACATCACCTAGGGTGACGTGGACCCACGTTTGACATGCCACATGTCGCTTGGATTTGTGTGTATTGCAGACCCTATGTGCCCATTAACGCGTGACACATGTCACCCTCTGAAGGGGCCATATGTCATCATTGCCTTGTCCGCATATCACACCTAGCACTCACTGCTTGGTCCATCTGGCGGGAGGAGCACGAGAGCGTGCAAGTTTCGCGAAGCTCCGAAGGCCAGAGTTAATCCTGGTTGTTGGCGTTAGGAGTGTGTGGTGACGGATCGAGTGTGGTTTGGAGTTCGACGCTCCGAGATATCTAAGGAGTGTTGCGCGTTGGGTCGAGATTTCCCGAAGGCCCGAAGGCAGGAGTAGATCTCGTCCGCCCATTGTAGAGTGCACGTGGACCGTTGATTAGAGTTCTTTGCATGTTTGGAGTTCGAAACTCTGAAAGGAAGGGTTGTTCGAGGCAAGGAAACCTTTGAATGCCGAAGTTATGAAGTGACGTGAACCATTGATTTGGGAATACTTCAGGATCCCTAATGTCCGTTGGATCCAGACTATAATCAGCACTTCGATGAAGTCTTACTTCGGGAGAATGGTGACGTCGTGACATCAAACTCCCTGAATGTTGGCGTTGCGAAGCAATGCAGATTGTTGATATAAGGACCCTCCGGGATCCCTCTCAACCGTATGATCAACCAAGAGGAAGGAATCATGTACAACACTTCGTTGAATTCCTACTCCGGAAGGAAAGGAGTGTGGAGTGGGTAGAACCCCCCGAATGTCGGAGCTGCGAAGTGACAAGAGTCGTAGATTCATGGGTTACATGGACACACCTTGACCATGGGATTGAAGGGCTTGGGAGGCTATCAACCTGGAGTGATGTGGCACAGTGACATCATCCAGGGTGATGTGGACCCACGATTAGCATGCCATGTGTCACCTAGATTCATGCAATCTGTAGACCCTATAGGCCCATTAATACGTGACATGTGTCACTCACTAAAGGGTCCACGTGTCACCTCTGCCATGTCGCGTATCACACTTGAAACTCATCGCTTATCCCATTTGGCGGGAGGAGTATGAGGGACCCACCTGCATTTTCCCTCGTATCTAGTACAACACCATGTGCGAGAGTGGACCCTTCGAGAGTCCGAAACTTCGGGACTCTGGAGGTTTGGAGTGTGCTAACGAGGATAAGTTGAAAGGACCAAAAGTCGGAGCCATGTGGAGAGATTTCGGGCTTCTTTGGGAATTGGAGAGTTCAAAACTCCGGGAGACTTGAGATTCCCTGCTAGCCTATGTGTTAGACAAGGATCAAATCCCTCTATTGGATTGGATGGTGAATGGACTTCCACCGTGGATATAGGAGCTTGAGGATGGTACGTGTGAGGTGGATCCATGTGGGCGCCACATGGCCTTTGACCAATGAGGCTCGTAGAACTTCGGAAGGGAATAACTTACGAACCAGAGCTTGGGTTGGAGCATGGTGACAGTGGTTGGAAATCTCTTGACGAGCAGAAGAGGATGAAGACCTCGGACATAGGATCCAAGATGATGGAGGAAAGCAAAATTTTGATGCCCCATTCCTTAAAAAGGTACTTAAGGGGTTGGGTGTGTTACAACAAGGTGTGTCTCTATTTCTGTAAGGAACGACTGCAAGGAGAAACAAAGAAACTCAAGCCCTTATATATGGGCCATTTGATATCATTGAGCAAGTGAATGAGAATGCCTACAGGCTAAAACTTCCACCTTATATGCAGATCAAATCAGTGGTGAATGTGGAAAATTTGAAGTTGTTCGAACCTTCCATGTTGGATGAGGAGGAAGAACATCAGGTTCTTACTACTATGGAAGTCCTTTCACCTCATGGTCTTGAGGAGTTGAAGGAAGACATAGTTCTACTACACAAGGAGCATGCAACTCATAGAGGACAATAACAAATGTGGTAGATTTGTCTCAAGGGACAGTCTGTAAGGAAATCAAAGTGGTATGAGAGGAACCATATTGCAAGCAAGTTCCCTCATCTATCCTTGGCATCTTTTGGGGACCAAATGCCTCCCAATGGGGTGATCTGAATCAGATCCGACAAGAATAATTGGCTATTGACACAGTCTCTAAAATGATCAAAACAGGCAAAGTTTAAGGCCGAGGACAAAGAAGGAGATCAACTTGTTGGTGAGAGGGGCCCCATGCCATCATGATTGATGTCCATTTTGTATGTAATTGCATCGAGAGGCACTCTACAACCCGATATGAGGGAGATGTTAACGAAACGTAAAGTTAAATTAAAATAATAATAATAAATTATAAAATTATAAAAATTTATGCCAGCTCCATTATTTATATATATATATATATATATTCAATTACATTAAATGAATAAAAACCAACCTAAATCCATCGTATTTTGGAACTATCAAGCACCGAGAGGGATCAAATCTCTCAAGGTGAAAACCTTTAAACTTTCCTCAAGTTTTGGACTCTAAAAAAGGTTTTCACCTCAAGAGATTTGATCCCTCTCGGTGCTTGATAGATCCAAAGTTAAGATGGATGTAGGTTGGTGTATGTAAAGTCAAGCATTATATTGTTGTACGTAAAGAAGTAATGAGACTGAGACCTTTTCAATGTGGGAGAAAAGACAAATAAACAAAGAAAATGAGAAACAGACTAGAGAGAAGCTGAAGCATTGGGGATGCTTAACCTTCTAGCTATCCTCCCAGTCAACTTAGTCTTCTATATCATGTTTCCCCACAACGAGAAACTGGTTCTTTGGTTGTAAATGACGTAGAGAGGCTGCCTAGGTGTCATTGAGGAGCATATAGATGAACTAGATAGCCTATAACTTGCCCCGTTGTTGAATAATAAAGAGCCTAGTAAAAGCCAAAAGAATGTTGGTTTTTCCAATTGGATTTCTAGGGTAAACTACGAGTTATGTGTGTGCGTGTGTGTTTGTTAGATAAGGATTTCATTGTCTATGGGTGGAATTGTTTGCACTGTAATTTAATGATAATGGTGTGAACTAAAAAATTAATGGTGGTCTGTGTTTTGTTTCGATAGCGAGAAATCCATGCCAGTTGGGATCAAAATCATTTTTCCTTAGATGCAATTTCCTATGGGTCAGTAAGCCAAACTAACAACTCTTTAACCATACCCATACATTGATTCTGAAGTTGGAAATTGACGACCATCCTTCCCTAGTCGTTGCTATTTACTTAGGGGTTTCTAATTTTGTTTTAAGAGTGGTTGGGGATTTTCTCTCACTCCCAGAGTCGAGTTTTCTACTAGTTGGTGTCCATGCCTTGCTTGTAGGTCGTGCTTCACATTCTCAACATTGTTGAGGCATTTTCCTTTGCCCATAAATTATATATGGACTATACTTCGAAATCTAGGGTTTTCTAGGCGTTTATTAACTACCCATGAACTGAATACACATTTTTACAATTTCGTTAGCTACCAATTTTGCCCCAGATGTTTTTCTCTGCTATTGAATATTAAACTCAACTCCCTGTGCATTTTTATTTGTTGTGGGTTACCAAAATCGTCCCTGGGTGTTTTTGCATGTCGCGGGTCACTGAAATCATCCTCCAAACATTTTTACACATTGTTGGTTATTAAATTTGTCCCTCGTACTTTCTCCCCAACTGCTAGTTGTCAAATCCAACTTTCAAAGGTTTTCCCTTCACGATTGGTCACTGAATTCACCTTTTAACTATTTTTTTTAACCACGGGTCGAACCATTCTGACTGGGTTTCCATTTGGTTGACTTCCTCTTCTTCATTTGATCGACAATCATTTCTAGTCGACCAAATCTGTCCACATTTCAATCGGGGTCTTATTTGATCGGTTTGGCTCCCTTGGTTGACAAAATTTTGGTCAACTCGACTTTCAACCCAGCCTTCAACTCAACTTGCCTTTCTTCCAACTCGTTTTTCATCTCGACTTCCGGGAAGCCGACTTCATTGTTATTTGGGCCGACTCGACTTGTGGCTTGGTTGGTCGATTCTTTTCCATCATCTAAAGAGAGATGGAATATTAGTTGGTGTGTAGAGGTTTCCGCGTTCGAGAGAGGGGGAGGCTATTATCTCTCTTCTCAAATCTCAATTTTATTCTTAACTCTACTGCCCAAATCGCCTTGTCTAGAGTTTTGCTCATGTCTCTCCCATCCATTATGGTTTCGACAACACCTCCACCCAACACACCATGTCAATAACATTACTAAATCTTAGGCCGATAATTTTCAAGGCATCATGTGTTTGCAACCATCCACTAGGCAACACATGCATCCAAAATTTCCATCACCTATTCCACATGCTCCCTCTTTTCATCACAACTAACTCCATGAAAGATCATTGAATATGACCTTCTCACTGCTTTGCATTATAAATCGACTTCTATAGTCCAAATCCCACTGTAAGCATCTACTATAATGGCCCTAGAGCTCTCTTCATTCTTTTAGATCTCTGATGTGTTCAAAACCACACCTAAATCACCAATACAAGGAGAAGAATCCTCCAATAGCCTGTAGTGTCAGCGCTCGTGAAAACTGTAGTTGCTTGTTGTATCTAGCTTTAAGCCCTAGTTTCCTGCAAAATCCCTAACTGCCATTGACATTGTTCCAACAACCATATTTCGTAATGCCTTTTGCATGCGGTCTCCAGCGTGAAACCCTAGTTTCTCGCAAAAATGGAGTGGTTCATGTTGCTTTCAAAATCTTATGTTATTGGAATTTAAATCATCAAAGGTTTGAGCTCCAACGATTGTAGGACATATTTTTCCTGAGAAAAATCTACTAAGGTTAATTGTTACAAATTGCCAACATCCTCGATCTGCGACGTTACTTATCAATCCTTGTCAACATAATATATGTATGTATGTCTGTTTCTTCTTCTTTTATGAAAGAAAAATTTTATAGAGAAATTTAAAAGATTGCTTTTTTGTATTTATGGATGATAATCCTAGTAAAATTTTTGGCATAAACTAATGTGTCTCACTTAAATGAAGCCGAACTTAGTACTTGTAGGGACAAAACTAGCTAAATGACCAACAATGTTGATAACAAATAATTGAAATAACCTGCACATAAACCAAGGTGCTCCAGTGCGAAAGCATAATAGACTCACTATTGAGGTATTGAGGTCATATAATGACATATAAACCAAAATGCTTGTTCACTGAAACACCTTGATTTATGTAGGAACACAACTAACTTGTAGAGTCAAAACTAGCTTTAAATAACCAACAATATTGATAACAAACAATTGAACTAACCTACACATAAACAAACCTAAGTGATTAAATGAGCAAGCATAATAGACTCACTATTGAGGTCATAGCTTGACACATAAACCAAGGTGCTTTAATGAGAAAGAATAGTGTAACCTTCGATGTAACTTGATCTCCTAAAGGTTAAGGTAGTATGCATTATACGAGCAAGGATAATTACTGTTTATAATATAATATTGTGTGAGATTTACCCAATAACGTTGGTAATTTGATAAAGTCTCTCTTAAGTAGTATGTATTATATCAACAAGGATATAAATATTATTTATTAGTCCATGCCGAAGGCCATGACTCTAACGTTCGCTTTAGCGTTGGGGTTCAATTAGTTTGTGGTTGACCAGATATATTTTGTATGTTCTTCAAAGTTTTTGCATAGGATAAAAAAAAAAAAAAAATTTAAATATTTTATTTGCTTTTATTGAAAAGCCTATTGGTTAATAATCTTCACCTCTTATTGTCCGCCTAGTTTCTTTTATGGGTTCAAATATACTTTTACATATCATAAGTTTGCCCAATTTCTTTTATGCGTTTAAATATACTTTAACATATCATAAGTTTGGACGTACATATCATAAGTTTAGAGCCACCATATGCTCATTATCTTCATTGTTACATAGCTTAAGTTTTATGGGTGTTGAATATGTTAAATTTTCATTGGCACTCTTTTTAAGGTCAATTAATAATCCATGATAGAATGCATTAAGTTTTATGGGTGTTGAATATGTTAAAATTTCATTGGTACTCTTTTTAAGGTCAATTAATAGTCCATGATAGAATGGCAGATTAGGCAAATATTCTATAAACCAAATTTCACTAAGTCTTATCAATAACCAAACTTTATTCAATATTATTAAGATTTATTTATTGCTATCATTAAGATTTATGCATATCTTCTATCCATTGGGTTGCTAAACAATTATGAAAAGTCTCTCTTCTATCCATTGGGTTTCTAAACAATTATGAAAAGTCTCGAAAGGGTAAGGGGTAAGTCAGACACTCTTTGTATGCTGTAAATTTTGCCATTATGTCGTGAATTCACCCACCGCCACCACCATCTTCAATGCTCCTTGTATATTCACAATGCTGTTGACTTCCAGGACCATCGTATGAACAACAAAGTGCACATAGATTCCTCTTTATATTCATCAGTGCTTCACGGGTTCCTTGGCTGTGGCGCAAGGTTGACTCTGCAAGATTGAAATAACAAGAAGGTTGAAATACCAGTAAATTTATGTTTTATTAGTAGTTATTGTAGTAAGTTTATGTTTTATTCATTAAAACTACTTTGATGTCACTTAAAACTATACTTTGATGTCATTTAAAACTATAAAACTACTTTGAGTTCATTTAAATACATACCTATCTGTTGGATAGCAATATATCCATCTTCTACCTGCTGTCTTTCTAAATCCCTATTTACCTGCAAATAAATACACACATATGATATGATAACCTGGAGATACTTTGATCTAATCCTTCCAAATCAATAATAAAAGAATAGATCTAAACCTTCCCTATCTGCTTTCTTCCCTATCTATCTAGAGCACTCCCAAAGCTATTGGGATAACATGTGAAGCCTCAACCATAAACATCGTAATTGCCTTCATCAACCATTTACCATACCCAATAAGCATTAATTCCATTTTGGTTTGATTAAGGTGAAAGAAAATTTTAGGCTGGTAGTAAATATGTCCTCTTTGTAAGCGAGTTATAATTTTTTACCGTTCTGCAGGCAAAGAGTCCAAGGTTATTTTGATAAGGTGTGATTTCCCTAAACCTTGACACGCCCTCGTCTGCCCAAATCGACGCCTCTGGATGCCTATAGAGCCAATTTTCTATCAAATCCAATGAAAACTGCAAGTAATTTCAAACATTTCAATTATCATCCAATTCTGATGCACTCTGGATTGTTTTCCAGCACATATATTGCAATTAATTTCCTCAAAACTTGCTAAAATTGTTAGATTATGAATTTTGGAGTTTGTAAAGTTCCTACCCTATTCGGCCAGAAACCAGAAATGGAAATCTAATCAGTAACGAGAGCTTGAAATATTCCGCCGGATCTGGATATGGATGGCATCTAATCCAACCCAAACATTAACTGGGACGCCTTATTCTATATGAAATTAGCTTAATTGTACCTAATGATTATGATTATATGAAATGATAGAGTATACCTGATTCTCTGCCAGGGTCATTTGGATAATTCTAACTGTACCTAATAATCTACTAATCCCATATGCATACATGATTATATGAAATGCTAGAATATACATGATTCTCTGCCAAGGCCATTTGGATAATTCCAGATGGGTTGTTTATGGGATGGTAAGGATTTATGGCATAGTCCTTCTAGGTTAGCTTCCATCCTGCATGCAACATCATGTATTGATCAATCCAGCTTGACCATTTTCCAGCTGTTGAAACAGTCCAGGTCCAGTGCGAGTGCCGGGTCCAGGTCACTATGGGTCCACGGAGAACTTGGCAGGAACACGTCCTTCACGGGCACGATCTGTTGGCTGGGGCGTTAGGGAGGGGTGGATTTGTTTGAAGAAACTGAACTGATGAGCTGAGCCAGTTAAGTAAACCCTCCTCCATCATCAACCCGCTATTATGTTCCCTACTGTAGAAAGAGAAAGAATGTTGGTGTAAAAGTATAAGGTGTCGGTCCTGTTCACATAGGCGAATCCCAGCGGCTCGAACAACTATTCTTGGCACCCAGAGCAACACTTGGAACCACATCGGTCAATTGTATATCAATCTGGTGCTACGACAGACACTATAGCCACCAAAATTATGGGGTCTCTATCAGTAATGTGTAACATAATGGGAGGGGTGCATAGGTGACCGGTCTGGTGGTGGCCTACTGCTTATAAGCTGGGTAGGAGTCCCATAAAAGACAGTTAGTAAGGTATTAGTAGACCAGAAAATATAGATGGGATTGGACGATGGAAAGTTGGAGCTGGTCCGGACACTAGTACACGGCGAGCAATATCCAGCCTGCTGCAGAGTCATTAAGACTCTGTCAGTGGATGGATATGCCCTTATGATAGCTATGGATACCAGATGGCCATTCAACACCATGCTACCCTCTCGCATCCTTGCATCCATCCCGTCCCCACCGCGCATCAATGCTCCCATCCGATACTTTT
>SNQJ01S0000344.1:88167-105461 GCA_010110895.2 Picea sitchensis | reverse complement strand
TATCGAGGTCATGACATGACACATACATTGAGGTGTCTCAATAACCATTTTTTAGCGAGTGGGTATAAGGAAACTAGGCGGGAATGAGATTGTTGATACCTTGCCAACCCCAATCAATAATTAACTCACGAAGAGACGAATCAATAATCGACTTATGAAGACCAAACATCTCATAAGTGACATTTGAACTTGGGTGAGGAGGAGAACAACTTTTCCTTTTTACTCCTTAGCTAGACCAATTGAGCATTTACACTCATTTCGATGATGATACCCAAGGTAAACCCTAAATTCTTCAAGTCACGAGACTACATCAACAATTTATAAATAAATCATATATAACTAAAAAACAATCCACTTATTAATAGCAAATATGTAGTAAAATAAAATTTGAAATTCGAAAAGAGTAATAACTTTTCCTCAACCACTCAAAAGACACCCAATTATCATTATAAATAATTATTATGTAATAATAATTATAAATTACATTTATATTGTAATAAGAATAAGTTATCATTTTTCAAAAAAATATATCACCTCAACGTGTAATTATATACCCGCTATTATATCTCAATTTATATTCTATATTATTTATATCAATAAATTATTTTCATATACATTTAAATGAATTTTTTCTTCATAAATAATGAATAATGATCTTATTGAAGTGATAAAAAACAAGTGTTGTGTTGCAGCTTAGTCCCTGCCAAATAGATTTGGAAATGGAGATGATAGTTGGCACCTTATAATTATTGATGATGATGATTATTGGAAAATGGGGAGAGACGATGAATATTGTTAAAAAAACAAAAATTAACAATATGGTAAGTAAAGGGCAATTAGAATAGATCTTTAACAATAAGCAAATGAAAGTTGAAATGTGTAAAATTAAATGAGAATTTAAAATATATATATATATATATATATATATATTAAAACCTATGTTGAAATTTCATTGAATACTAATTTAAGATACAACTTATATTTTAATTTACAATTATTGAAAAAGAATCTACCCATAAATACATGGCAGGGATAAAGTAATTAATATGAAATAGAATCTTCCCATAAAGTAATATGAAACGTAACATGTGAAGAAGATATATGATAATATAAACTCGCGTAAATCGCGGTTTAATGTGTTTTAATGGGAGATGTCCTCGAGGTTTTCGCTTATTAATGTCAATCTTTTTGAACCTGTGTGGTGAGTTGTCACTAATCAAAGCATAATTAATGTGCATTGGGAAGGGCACGAAAGTGGCAGGGATGGAAGGGAGCGATAAATGCTTTGAAATTTTTTGTGAACCCGGGTAGAGTGAAGCTTGCGAGTTCGAGGAGTCCGGGGTGGAATTGTAGATCATGGAATTTTTGGGTGCAAGATGTATATCATGGAACACGAGGAATGAGAGTTCGATAGCACCAACCCGAGAACCCGCGGCCATAAAATTGGCTAAGTATGGAAATGAACGATGGTCGGTCGGAGTCCCGTAAATCGCGGTTTAATGCGTGTTAATGAGAGATGTCCTCAAGATTTTCGCTTATTAATGCCAATTTTTTTTAACCTGTGTATTGAGTTGTCACTAGTAAAAGCATAATTAATGTGCATTGGGAAGGGAGCGATAGATGATTTGAAACTTTTGTGAACCTGGGTAGAGTGAATCTTGCTAGTTCGAGGAGTCCGAGGTGGAATTATAGATCACGAAAGTTTTGGGTGCAAGATGTATATCACAGAACAAGGGGCATGAGAGTTCGATAGCGCCAACCTCAGAAACCGCAACCATAAAATTGGATAAGTATGGAAAGGAACGACGGTCGGTCGGACTCATGATGTGACGATATAGATGGAGATGAGGATCTGTCAGTCCACCAACCCGAGAACCCGCGATCATAAAAATGCGACTAAGTATAGAACCAGAAAGGGATAATAGAGGGGAAGAAGAAAAGGGAAAAATTGGTAAGTATCTCACACAACAACATCTAATGTTCATTTATTAATGCCAATCTTTTCGAACCTGTGTGGTGAGTTTCCACTAGTAAACGCATAATGAATGTGCATTGGGAAGGGCATGAATGTGGCGGGGATGGAAGGAAGCGATAAATGGTTTGAAACTTTTGTGAACCCGGGTATAGTGAAGCTTGCGAGTTCGAGGATTCTGGGGTCGAATTGTAGATCACAAAAGTTTTGGGTGCAAGATGTATATAACATAACTCGGGGCATAAGAGTTTGATAACGCTAACCTGGGACCTCGTGGTCAGATAATTGGCTAAGTATTCAAAGGGAGGGCAGTCGGTCGGGCTCATGATGTGACAATATAGATGGAGATGAGGATCTGTCAGTTCGCCAACCTGGGAACCCGCGACCATAGAAATGTGACTAAGTATAGAACGAGAAAGGGATAATAGAGGGGAAGAAGACAAGGAAAAAACAGGTAAGTATAGAGGAGGGAAAGAAAGGGAGAAACAAACATTTAGTCTCAGCTGTGTAATATACTTGGAGCTCGACAAAGTCAGGTTCAAGTTTAAAGAGAATTTGTTTATATTTATTTGAATAGTATTCATATTAATTTATCTTAATAGATTATTTGTGGTCCAAATGTAAACCATGTTTCAATTTGAAGGGTGTTTTCGACTCGCAAATTTTGCTCAAACCCATAAGCAATAGACAAAAAAATATATGACTTAACATTTTTATTTGCAAACATATTCTCAAATATAAGAAGTTGTAATATATGCACAATATTAAACAGGAACATGACGTCAACACCTGAGTTTCCATGTTGAAATAGAGTCATTCATTGACTCTATTTCTGGCGGCCCGAAGAATGAAAGCAGGACGATCCTACCCATTTATTTCTTAAGTATAGGGTGGGCACCACAGAACTATGTCATATCACAAATTATTCTTCCATGTAAAATGTAAGGAGCGAAAGCTGCAGATGTCGCAATAGAGTAGCTTTTATTTAAATGGAAGTACTGGGCAGGGGAAAAAAAGATTATCGTGCATTTTTAACTATGGATCAAAGAGCGTCTTAAATTCTTGTAGAAAGAGGTCGAATTAATCTATCAATAGATGTACATGCAAATGAGTTAATTTAAATAAAAAAATCAAAATTCATAAGAACAATATTAAACATTGAAAAACACCATACAACAACCTCAAATATTTTATATTCAGATAAATTGGGTTGCAAAATACAGTTGAGATTATTTCCCAAAATAGCTCTTTTGGAATTTGTAAAAAAATATATAGTTCAGTACATATTCTCTGAAATTTAAATGTGTTTGTCATAATGACTAGGATTGGGGCTCTCTCGGACCATAAAACAAATATGTACAAGAATCAAGCTTGTAGAAAGAACAAAGTCGGCGATGGAAGACAACAAGACCTAACAAGAAGAAAGAGAAAACTTTCAATCCTCAGTTAAACTTTTCTATTTAAAGAGGTAGGGTAACTGGATGAAGACATTGACAAAGACAAAAGAATGTGATCGGTATGAACTTAGTATGATGGCATCCTGTGCCTTTTCATTTGCTCATTGATGTTCTTTTATGGATTTCCTCAGTGGTTATGGGAACCGTCTCAAGTGTCCTTTTCCCTTCATTGGTAATCTTGTTGACAGCCTTTTTGAACCACTCCTCGATGTAGCTCCCCATGGGCGCCACATTGATTTCATGCCTGATTTTTATATTGAAGAATTCACTTTCCAAGTCCCTTAGATCAATAGAGAGGTTATGCAATGCTTCTTCAATATCTTTGTTTTTAATCGAATAATCAAATAGACAATTTTTCACATCATCTTCACCATTTTCAAGAATGCCATAGAAATTTTCAAATGACAGACTTTTATAGCTCTCAACTTGATCATCAAATGCTTGCTTGGTTAAAAACAACGAGTTGAATATCAATTTCGGGTCTTGGACTTCATTGGTGTTGCTAGATAGATCTTTCTCAGTTAGCTTCTTGAATAGTTTGTGTCTTCTAGATATGGCCTGGCTACATTGGCTTTTTATTCAACATTTTGTACATTGATAAGTGTTAATTTCCCTCTATCATAGAAAACTTGGGTTTTAAGGTGCCTTCCTTGTAATGTTCCTAGTCATCCACATCTGAGACAACTTAGAGATTCCATTCAGGCCCAATTGAAAGACGAGGGAGTGGTTTTATGTGATGTCAGCTTTGGCGGAAAAAAAAAAATATGTTAGCCAACAGAAGCTCAGACAAAAAATTCAAGTATCTTATGATTGGTATTATCCCTGTATTCGATCGTTTGGTTAGTTGAAAGGACTGCCTGAAGATTTGTATGTTGAACTTCTTTGTTTTATTGTTGAAAAATGGAAGGGACTTTCAAGTCACATGCAAAATGTTCCTTTATTGAAGTATATAGCTTCTTCCAACAACACAGATTTGGCAAGTGTATCAAATGTTGCAGACCACACCATAATTTATCTTTCGTTAGAGGAGTCACACATATCGTGGCTTACAAACTGGTCTGGAATATTCAGAATTGACGCCAAATATTACTCCATGCCCGAATATACTTAGAAGGAAATTATAAATTTGGATCCTCATAAAGGTGAGAAACTGTATGAGTGGTTGAATCAATATCCTAAAATTACAGAACTTTCTATCTCAAAGTTTGTTGAGCGAATTCTGGATGTAGTAATAGACTCGAGAGACAGTCAACTTCTATATCAAAGTTTATTAAGCGACTTCTGGATGTAGTAACAAACTCGACATACAATCAACTTTCTACCACTATTGCACATTTTTTTCACTATTCCTATGCAAATAATTACATCTGGGTTGAAGAGATTACCACTCTTTGCAAGAATATTCCCCTAGTAGTTGAAGGTGGGTTTATAATTAGGGAATGAGGCTCTCAAAAGTTTCTCATGCCTACATCAACGAGTAACTGGGAAAAGTTAATGGGAAGGAATTCTGGACTATGGACTTTGCAACACTTTCTGAAGCTTACTTTATACCACCACCTTCTGCAAGAAGTTTGACATATTCAGGTAATGATTTGGTTTCTGAAGATCACCTTTTACTACCACCTTCATGTAATGATTGTGTTTCATTATTTAGAAGAAACCTTGATGTAGTAGATATTCCAGAGTTATTTCCACCGAATACCAATCTTCTTGTTGTTTCCCGTGCTTTGAATAAGGAGAATGCATTTCTTTTGTTGCAGTAGGTTCGATATTTGAAAAAAAAGGAATTTGCTCGATGCTTGAAGTATTAACTTGTCTGGTTCAAAAAAATCGCCATCACCTCGCTACAAGCATCTCTCGATTTGTTCATCGGGATCACAGGTCGATAAGCACAAAGTGCCTTCCTAGTCGTAGAGTGCTTCCATCCCCAACTTGGGTTTGCACAGATGTTTTTATTGCTAGATTGTTTCTTTCTCCTGGTGGTGGGTCCTTCTATCCCAACTAACATGATGGAAATAAACTAGCTCTAGGGAATTTGATCGCTTCCCTGGAGCTTGAATAGTGTTACTAGTTGATGTAATATCACTATATAAGAGCTTACAATAAACGCTATATCGACCGGTTGTTGTCCTAGTTTACATTGTAGAGAGCCCACTAGCCATTGTGTTATAGCCAGATTTTTGGTCCCAAACCGTGTGAGTATTAGTCAGTATTCGTATGCAACACAACCCGACCCACTAAAACCTTGTGCTTATCGACCTGTGATCTTGATGAACAACTTGAGAGACGCTTGCGGCGAGGTGATGGAGATTTATTTGAACCAGAATTCCTTCTCATTAACTTTTCCCAGTTACTCGTTGATGCAGGCATGATAAACTTTTGAGAGCCTCGTTCCCTGATTATATACACACCTTCAACTACTAGGGGAATATTCTTGCAAAGAGTGATAAGCTCTTCGACCCAGATGTAATTATTTGCATAGGAATAGTGAAAAAAATGTGTAGTAGTGATAGAAAGTTGATTGTATGTCGAGTCTGTTACTACATCCAGAAGTCGCTCAACAAAATTTGAGATAGAAGATGACTGTCTGTCGAGTATGTTACTACATCTAGAAGTCGCTCAACAAAATTTGAGATAGAAAGTTTTGTAATTTTAGGATGTTGATTCAACCACTCATATAGTTTCTCACCTTCATGAGGATTCAAATTTATAATTTCCTTCTGAGTATATTCGGGCATGGAGTAATATTTGGCGTCACTTTCGAATATTCCAGACCATTTTGTAAGCCACGATATGTGTGACTTCTCTAACAAAAGACATTGACAAAGACAGAAGAATGTGATCGGTATGAACTTAGTATGATGGCATCCCATGCCTTTTCATCTGCTCATTGATGTTCTTTTATGGCTTTCCTCAACGGTTATGGGAACTGTCTCAAGCGTCCTTTGCCCTTCATTGGTAATCTTGTCGACAGCCTTTTTGAACCACTCCTCGATGTAGCTCCCCATGGGCACCACATTGATTTCATGCCCGATTTTTATATTGAAGAATTCACTTTCCAAGTCCCTTAGATCAATAGAGAGGTTGTGCAATGCTTCTTCAATATCTTGGTTTTTAATCGAATAATCAACTAGACAATTTTTCACGTCATCTTCACCATATTCAAGAATGCCATAGAAATTTTCAAATGATAGACTTTTATAGATCTCAACTTGATCATCAAATGCTTGCTTGGTTAAAAACAACAAGTTGAATATCAATTTTGGGTCTTGGACTTCATTGGTGCTGCCAGATAGATCTTCCTCAGTTAGCTTCTTGAATAGTTTGTGTCTTCTAGATATGGTCTGGCTACATTAGCTTTTTATTCAACATTTTGTACTTTGATAAGTGTTAATTTCCCTCTATCATAGAAAACTTGGGTTTTAAGGTGCCTTCCTTGTAATGTTCCTAGTCATCCACATCTGAGACAACTTAGAGATTCCATTCAGGCCCAATTGAAAGACAAGGGAGTGGTTTTATATGACGTCAGCTTTGGCGGAAAAAAAAAAAACATGTTAGCCAGCAGAAGCTCAGACAAAAAATTCAAGTATCTTATGATTGTTATTATCCATGTATTCGATCGTTTGGTTGGTTGAAAGGTCTGCCTGAAGATTTGTATGTTGAACTTCTTTGTTTTATTGCTGAAAATTGGAAGGGACTTTCAAGTCACCTGCAAAATGCTCCTTTATTGAAGTATATAGCTTCTTCCAACAACACAGATTTGGCAAGTGTATCAAATGCTGCAGACCACACCAAAATTTATCTTTCGTTAGAGGAGTCACACATATCGTGGCTTACAAACTGGTCTGGAATATTCAGAAGTGACACCAAATATTACTCCATGTCCGAATATACTTAGAAGGAAATTATAAATTTGGATCCTCACAAAGGTAAGAAACTGTATGAGTGGTTGAATCAATATCCTAAAATTACAGAACTTTCTATCTCAAAGTTTGTTGAGCGAATTATGGATGTAGTAACATACTCGAGAGACAGACAACTTCTATATCAAAGTTTATTGAGCGACTTCTAGATGTAGCAACAAACTCGACATACAATCAACTTTCTATCACTATTGCACATTTTTTGCACTATTCCTATGCAAATAATTACATCTGGGTTGAAGAGATTACCACTCTTTGCAAGAATATTCCCCTAGTAGTTGAAGGTGGGTTTATAATCAGGGAACAGGGCTCTCAAAAGTTTCTCATGCCTGCATCAACAAGTAACTGGGAAAAGTTAATGGGAAGGAATTATGGACTATGGACTTTGCAACACTTTCTGAAGATCACTTTATACCACCACCTTCTGCAGGAAGTTTGACGTATTCAGGTAATGATTTGGTTTCTCAAGATCACCTTTTACTACCACCTTCATGTAAAGATTTTGTTTCATTATTTAGAAGAAACCTTGATGTAGTAGATATTCCAGAGTTATTTCCACCGAATATCAATCTTCCTGTTGTTTCCCGTGCTTTGAATAAGGATAATGCATTTCTTCTGTTGCAGTAGATCTGATATTTGAAAAAAACAGAAGTTGCTCGATGCTTGAAGTATTAACTTGTCTGGTTCAAATAAATCACCATCACCTCGCCGCAAGCGTCTCTCGATTTGTTCATCAGGATCACAGGTCAATAAGCACAAAGTGCCTTCCTGGTCGTAGAGTGCTTCCATCCCCAGCTTGGGTTTGCACAGATGTTTTTATTGCTAGATTGTTTCTTTCTCCTGGTGGTGGATCCTTCTATCCCAACTAACATGATGGAAATAAACTAGCTCTAGTGAATTTGATCGCTTCCCTGGAGTTTGAATAGTGTTACTAGTTGATCTAATATCACTATATAGGAGCTTACAATAAATGTTATATCGATCGGTTGTTGTCGTAGTTTACACTGTAGAGAGCCCGCTAGCCACTGTGTTATAGCCAAACTGTTGGTCCCAAACCGTGTGAGTTGTAGTCGGTATTCGTATGCAACACAACCCGACCCACTAAAACCTGCACCTACATGCAATTGAACAGATGAAAAAGTATATCAAGTCGTGACTCCAGGCTCCAGGTAGCTTCAGCTTCAGACATCGACACTAGCGGTGACTCTAGGCTTCAGATAGCTTTAGCTTCAGACATTTACACTGTCGGTGGCAATGGGAACAGGGTCATCGATTGGAGGGTAGTAAGGCGGTGAACAAGTAGGCATGTCATTGTCAAAGCGCTTAGACTACAAGGTTGTCAGACCTGCAAAAGATCATCGACTTTAACGTTGCTTTGTCATGACAATTAGAATGTTGTTGTGAGTCCGAACATCTTTGGAGGTTGGGTGTCATGTGCGATGATGACCTCGACATTAGGTGCATGTCAGACATTTATTATTTGGACATTACAGTGTTAATGCAATTGACATAGTCAACGACGGATCAAATGCATTGCTAGAAGCAATATTAATTGTCTAATTAATTTACATTCTTGAAGGACATGAATCCCAAATAACGCCTCAAACTTTTCGACCAATGGTGTGTTAAAAAAATACATTATTTTATATTTTAAAAAATAAAAAATTGTATTTTCTATGTTTAACATTAGGTTTCACACATAAACATTTTTAAGTCAATTGAAATTAATATATAGTCAACTCAGATCCTGGGAAGCGATCAAACTCCCTAGAACTAGTTCATTTTGATCATGTTAGTTGGGATAGAAGGATCTACCACCAAGAGAAAGAAACAAGCTACCAATAAAAGCATATGTGCAAACCCAAGTTGGGGATGGAAGCACTCTACGACCAAGAAGGCACTTTGTGCTTATCGACCTGTGATCTTGATGAACAACTCGATAGATGCTTGCAGTGAGGTGATGGAGATTTATTTGAACCAGAATTCCTTCTCATTAACTTTTCCCAGTTACTCGTTGATGCAGTCATGATAAACTTTTGAGAGCCTCGTTCCCTGATTATATACCCACCTTCAACTACTAGAGGAATATTCTTGCAAAGAGTGGTAAGCTCTTCGACCCAGATGTAATTATTTGCATAGGAATAGTGCAAAAAATGTGCAATAGTGATAGAAAGTTGATTGTATGCCGAGTCTGTTACTACATCAAGAAGTCGCTCAACAAAATTTGAGATAGAAGATGACTGTCTATCGAGTATGTTACTACATCCAGAAGTCGCTCAACAAAATTTGAGATAGAAAGTTCTGTAATTTTAGGATGTTGATTCAACCACTCATACAGTTTCTCACCTTCGTGAGGATTCAAATTTATAATTTCCTTCTGAGTATATTCGGGCATGGAGTAATATTTGGCGTCACTTCCAAATATTCCAGACCATTTTGTAAGCCACGATATGTGTGATTCCTTTGATGAAAGATAAATTATGGTGTGGTCTGCAGCATTTGATACACTTGCCAAATTTGAGTTGTTGGAAGAAGCCATATACTTCAACAAAGGAGCATTTTGCAGGTGACTTGAAAGTCCCTTCCAATTTTCAACAATAAAATAAAGAAGTTCAACACACAGATCTTCAGGCAGGTCTTTCAACCAACCAAACGATCGAATACAGGGAGAATACCAATCATAAGATACTTGAATTTTTTGTCTGAGCTTCTGTTGGCTAACATAATTTTTTTCCCCCAAAGCTGACGTCACATAAAACCACTTCCTCGTCTTTCAATTGGGCCTGAATGACATCTCTAAGTTGTCTCAGATGTGGATGACCAGGAACATTACAAGGAAGGCACCTTAAAACCCAAGTTTTCGATGATCGAGGGAAATTAATACTTATCCAAACGTCCAAATAACTTCCTTCTGGGCATAAGGGGACGAGTAGTAGTCATAAGCTTTGGACCATTGAAAACTCTGGTCCTCACGCCTGAAAATATTCAATGTATATCCACAGAAATGTTGTCGAGTTGCAGCCATAAGGTGATGAGAACGTTCCTTTGCTCCTGATAGTATTTAAAATGAACGCTGGAGGATGATAATATAATCTCTCATAAATCTTGGTTTAATGTGTTTTAATGGGAGATATCCTCGACCTTTTCGCATATTAATGCCAATATTTTTGAATCAATGTGGTGAGTTGTCACTAATAAAGACATTATTAATGTGCATTGGGAAGGGCGCAAAGGTAGTGGGGATGGACGAGAGCGAAAAATACTTTGAAACTTTTGTGAACCTGGGAGCCCGAGAACTCGCGAATCTGTGACAACAGGAGGTGAAGAATCGACTAAGTATGGAAAGGCAGGGTATAATGCCTTAAAAAAACTAAAGTAAACAACAATTTTTCCAAGTTCAAGATGAACAAAAAAGAAAATTCAGATCCCATACTATTAACCTCTACCAATTCGATATCAGGCGACTGGGGTGCATCTGGGGTGCCTGTGAAAAAAGTGAATGCTTTGATGAAGATTTGTTTGTATTGGAACATGTGACAATAATTGTGTCCTAGTAGTATTTAAAATGAACACTGGAAGATGATAATATAATCTCCTGTAAATCTTGGTTTAATGCATTTTAATGGGAGATGTCCTCGAGCTTTTCGGTTATTAATGTGAATTTTTTCGAACTTGTGTGGTGAGTTGTCACTAATAAAAGCGTAATTAATTTGCATTGGGAAGCATGCAAAGGTGGCGGGGATGGACGGGAGCGATAAATGCTTTCAAACTTTTGTGAACCTGGGAGTTCGCAAACCCGTGAATCTGTGACAACAAGAGGTGAAGAATCGACTAAGTATGGAAAGGCGGGGCGGTCAGATGGACCCAGACAGACTCATCGTAGGTAGAGTGAAGTTTGGGAGTTCGAGAAGTCTGATGTTGAATTGTAGATCACAGAAGTTTTTGGTGCAAGAAGTATATCACGGAACATGGAGCATGAGAGTTCAATAACGCCAATATGGGAACTCACGACCATAAACATTAACTATGGGAAAAACATTCTCAGCTATGGAATATACTTGGAGCTCAACAAACTCAGGTTCAAGTTTAAAGAGAATTTGTTTATATTTATTTCAACACTATTCATATTATTTTATTTTAATAGTATATTTGTGGCCCAGATGTAAACCATGTTCCAATTTGAAGGGTGTTTTCGGCTCGCAATTTTTGCTCAAACGCATAGGCAATAGAGAAAATATATGAGTTAACATTTTCATATGCAAGCATATTCTCAAATATGACAAGCTGTAATATATGCACAATATTAAAGAGGGACATGATGTCAACACCTTTGTAGATGACAGCGGGCTAGCACAATATTGCATTCTTACTATGATGATGCCTTAAAAAAATTAAATTAACTAATGATTTTTTGCCAATTCAAGACCGACACAAAAACATCATCAGATCCCATAATATTCTCCCATTAATGCATTTTAATGGGAGATGACCTCGAGCTTTTCGCTTATTAATGCCAATCTTTTCGAACCTGTGTGGTGAGTTGTCACTAGTAAAAGCATAATTAATGTGCATTGGGAAGGGGCAAAGGTGGTGAGGATGGAGGGGAGCGAAAAATGCTTCGAAACTTTTGTGTACCCGAGAGTCCGCGAACCCATGAAACTTTGAAGAATCGACTAAGTATAGAGAGGCGGGGTGGTCAGACAAAGTCATCATAGGTAGAGTGAGGCTTGCAAGTTCGAGGAGTCCAGGGTCAAATTGTAGATCACCAAAGTTTTGGGTGCAAGATGTTGGAGAGCATGAGAGTTCGATAGCGCCTACCCAGGAACCCACGGCCATAAAATTGGCTAAGTACGGAAATGAACAGTGGTCGGTTGGACTCGTGATGTGAAGATATAGATGGAGATGAGGATTTGTCAGTCCACCACCTCGGGAACCCGCGAGCATATAAATGCGACTAAGTCTAGAACTAGAAACAGATAATAGAGGGGAAGAAGAAAAGGGGAAAACGGGTAAGTATAGAAGAGGAAAAAGAAAGGGAGAAAAAAACTTTATCCCTCACACAACAACACTTAGTCTGATAATTATCAAGCGATAGAAACACATTAACTATGGGAAAAACATTCTCAACTATGAAATATAGTTGGAGCTTGACAAACTCTGGTTCAAGTTCAAAGAGATATTGTTTATATTTATTTCAACATTATTCATATTATTTTATTTTAATAGTATTTTTGGTGGCCCAAATGTAAACCATGTTCCAATTTGAAGGGTGTTTTTGGTTGGCAAAATTTGCTAAAACCCATAGGGAATAGACAAAATATATGACTTGACATTCTTATATGCAAGCATATTCTCAAATATGACAAGCTTTAATATATGTACAAATTGGATAGAGTATGCAGATTATAGTTTTGTAACCATACCTCTTAGTCTTTGGACGTTTCACTTCTACTTGTCGACGATTCTTGTGAACTAAAAAACATGTGTTGTAAATGACATAAACATATTTACCATGGCATAGTAGAATAAATAATTGAGGATATTTGTTTCCTAAACATAGCAAGAGCATAATCTATGAATATTTACCTTCGACGTTGTCGTTGTGCTGATGTTTGCGATGATTCATTGCTCATGCCCATGTCACTTGTCAAACTTTTTTTGATACAAACATGTGTACATCGAACATCACAACAAACAAATATGAATACACATTGTATATTGTTCATAATTGATATGGATGTGCATTAGGCATATGCATTGCATTTGCTTTGGTACCACCGTTGACATACCTTTTGGAAAATTGTACTTCAACTTTCTCAGCTATGGCACGTAAGGCTTCATGCTCGTGTTCAATTAGTCTGGTTTTTTTTCAATGTAGCAATGCAGAGGATATAATGGACATGAAGGCAAGTTGCTACATAGGAACATATGAAAAAAATATGGAAAACAATTTTATTTATTTCAAGGTAGCAGCACAGAAAATACAATTGACATGAAGATGAGTTAATATATAGGAAGATATGTAGTATCAACAAGGAACGTGTACATATAGTAAATAAACTAGAATCAAAGGAATAGAGTAACAGATAGTGTTAGAAGCATGTACCATTTTTTTTTCTTGATCCATGTTTGTGTATATATGCAAAAAAATTGTGTCCAAAATCAGTTACAAACCAGGAAAAACTAAGAAGTTCGATGATTCTAGCTGAATAATTTGGTTTTGTGCAACAAGCTAGCCATATATGCTTTGAGACATAGAAATATGATTTTGTAATATGCTTGATGTATATTTCATAATTCAAGTACAATACTAATTGTATCGTGATCAGACCAGTATGTGTCTAAGATAAAGATGTTGTAACACCCCAAGGCCGAACCCCTGTTGAATTGTAATTATGTTTATACGCTGGTGAGCCAAGTGTTTATAAGTTGAAGACTTATATGTTTATTAGGCCGGAGAGCCTAGATGCTTAGGGCCATGAGCCTGATTTTTGTATATGTAAATGCACATATCATTAATAAAATTACAATGTTGTGTGTAGATCGACCACAAAGAAAGAGTTATGGGGGACTAAGCTCCACTAGGTAGGGTAAGGGAGGGGGCTAAGTGTCTAGGCATAAGGGCTAAGCTAGAGGGCTTACCTCTATAGGAATAATATTTTATTATTATTTCCCAAATGCTATGGTTGACATAGGTCCTGTTGTCCTAAGTTCCTGAGAGAGGGAACAAGTGTTAAGTGGATCTCATGTAGCTTGAGGACGATAGGTATCGGCTTGGGCGCATGCAGTTATAGTTGGGAAAGCCAACTCGTTGGGGGTTCACTTCCCATTCTAGCGTTGCTCCCCATCCTTGCGTCTGGACCAGTCTCACGTTCTCTCTCATGACCCTCACATTTCTGGCAATCAGTCGTCCTTCCCGATTCACCATTGATTCACGCAATGAACCTTTTTCTCCATTGCCGCCTCTACATCTAACACGCACCTTGGGAACCTGTCGTCTTACTTGAGTTATCCCGTGTGTATCCTGTGAAGGTTGATGCACCCTATAACTTCCTGAGCCGTGTTGTGTCTTAATTGTTGGTTGTTGCAGCCCACGCAGTTCCTTGACTGAGTGTGGATTGTTTCCATCGTATGTTCTTTATTGAGCCTTGTTATTTCCATCACCTTATTGGAACTGACTTAGAAGCTGGAATGAAAAAGCATGTTGTCAGGCCTATGGTTTGAATAGGCGGGTTTTCAGGCCCATGGACTTAAGAAGCAGGTTATCAGGCCTGCAAGTAACTCTCTCCAGGTGAGAGAGGTTGTTGGGGAAGTGATTTCCCAGAGGGAGCCCAATTGCAGCTATAGTGCTCAGAAAATTCTTGTCTGGCCTGTTGCTGAAGCCCTGGAAGGGAAGTGGGGAAGCCGAAGGATTGTTGAGCAGAGAATGGGGCACACTTACTGGGGTGGGACAGGCATGTGTGGAATGAGAGGTTATAGGTTTTTATTGTGAGCTAACCCTAGGAGATCATCCTTCCTATTGACCTGTGCGACTTTCTGGTTTCCCTTGCCAAGCCTAGGAATCCCTTGCCCGGTGGAGTTTAGTCCCAGCTCGGGGTTGACCCACTACTGAGCGTGATGAGCAATGTGGTCTAAGGCTGGGAGGTTCGTGGAAGGTCTACACACAGTTGGTGGTCATCTATTAAAAGATAAGTACCAATTCTTTGTTGATTGCATGTTGGGTAATTGTACATGTGTTATAATTGATGAGTAATGCCTCGATATTTCATATATGTTGTATGTGTAGGCTTACTGTTATTTCTGCATTAATCTGTGTATATTAGAATATGTTGTCTGTATGTTTTAATGTTATTTCCGCATGAATAGTGGCATGAACATAATGTTATAGTTGTTAATTTTCATTAGATATATATGCATATAAATACACAAAATGGTATCAGAGCATAAAGGTTATTCGATGGAATGGCTTGGCTTGTTGGTTTAGGGTCATGGATATCACGAATTGGTATCAGAGCTAAGAAAGACATCAAGAAAGTGACGTTGCCTAGCCTGTTTGTGGTTGGGGACGTTACAAAATGGTATCAGAGCCATGGTTTCAACACTAAGCCTGGATGGGCCATGTTAGTGGAAGTTGAAGCAAACGTTTTGGAAATGAATTGTTGTCAGAATGGACAAAATTCAAGTTCAGAGCCCATGGTTTCGACAGTGAACCTGGATGGGCCACGAACGAGGAATTCAGAGTAAAATTCCAAAGAATTTTCGATGTACAGAGCGCTAGAAGGGCGTTGAGAGAACACTTGGACTGCGTTTGGAAGAACAGGAGGTGTAACAAGGTTAAGAAATGGCCGCATAGAAAGAAATCACAACATTCGTGGTGTTGGGTCGTAGGATCTGTTTGAGAGAAGGAGGATCATTCACAATCGTCAGATCTGGAGAAAGGTGCAGGAGGGTTAAACTGCAAGTCCTTCGGAATTCGCAACTCGACAAGGTTTACGGGTTATAAGAGTAAAAAGGGTCGAAGCCTGAAGTTCCGAAGTCCCAAAAAGGATCTACATCGTAGATCCAGGGGGGGAAAGTATTGACCGTTGGATCGACCAAAGACAAATCAGAGTCGTTGGATCTACAAGCAAGTGGTTGTGAGTTGTAGATCTCACAGCAGTTCATAACTTCGGAGTTCGGCGGTTGGGAGAATTGGGGTGTCCTGGTGCAAAAAATGTCAAAGCCCGAAGTCCTGAAGCAAAAGAGCAGAAGTGGCGTGGTAGGATGACGTCGCTAGTGGTGACGTGGACCTTTCCTAGACATGCCACATGTCACCACCTTAGTTGGTGATAGTTGTACTATGTGGACCCCGGAGAGTAAGGAAGTTTGGGAGTTCAATGTTCAGAAGAATTGGAGTGTGCAGGCGTAAAAATTGTCGAGGCCCGAAGTTCCGAAGTGAAGTGACTTGTTGACGCATCACTCGAAATGACGTGGATACATGGGATGTGTGCCATGTGTCAGTGAGTTAAGAACCTTTGGATGATTAAAATGCCTGATAGAACGTGAGACGTGTCACCCACTTGAGTGGGCCACGTGTTTGCTTCTAATATTTCACCACGTGGGCCTCCTCTCGAGCATGGATGGTGGGGCCTCTGATGGTCACAGTGGACGCGTGATGCCAGATTGTGAAGTCCGGAGACTTGACACTCTGAAAGAAATGGTTCATAAGGGAATGAAAGGAAGAAATTTCTGAAGTTATGTAGCGCTGAGGTGACACAACGTAATGACATCACCAGGGGTGACATGGAAGTGTTCGGAGATTAGCGGTTTGGGATTTTTGGGATGTGCAGATGTGAAATCCTTTGAAGTCCCGAAGCTCTGAATCTCCGAAGTCCTGAAGCCCCGAAGCCGAGAGTTCTATAGTGGGTATCATCCATTGGATGCTGGAAGTTGTGGACCGTTGATCCACCTTACTTCGCGAGTTCGCCAATTCGACACTCCGAGAGATTTGTTGGAAAGTTCTTTGGAAACAGTCGAAGCCGGAGTCCCAGAAGCTCCGATCCACCGTAGATCCAAGCAAGGAATGTGGACCATAGATCCACCGTTCTTCGCATGTTGTCAGTTATGTTGGATTACTGAGAGGGGGGGTGAATCAGTAATAGCGTAATTATAATCATTTTTCTTCAAATGTTGTATCAATGTAGAATTATTATCCAATAATAAGCAGTAAGAAATAAACAATCACACACATACACAATACACCAATGTTTTACGTGGAAACCCAAATCGGGAGAAAACCACGGAATGTTTTTTCTTATATGTCTTGAAGAATTACATTAATTGGAAGCACCAACTTCCTTTGTTTTCCAGCTGCAATTGGAAGGAGGCTCCAACCCCCTAGTTTCTCAGGCTACAACCTAAGGGAAGCTCCAACTCCCCAATTCTCTGGCTACAACCAGAAGG
>SNQJ01S0000344.1:75656-88157 GCA_010110895.2 Picea sitchensis | reverse complement strand
AGTCATATTTACATCAAACAATATTGGGTCCATTACCCAAACCTTTGTGCTACGGGGCTTTCTTCAAGGGTTGACATCAATGACAACCAACCTTAATCAACAAGTTCGTTGTTCTGTGATGTTTGGGACACACGGAAAAGGGAAACCTCCAAAGCCCCAGAGCCCGAAGTTTCAAGGCTCCGAATAAGCGCCTAAATCATTAGCACTGGATCACATCCGTGGTCACATGTGAACCAAGGGCTGGAGAAAAGGGGCTAGCGCCGAGAAATTGTTGCAGAACGGAGATGGACTTAGAGATAGAAGCCCGAGGGGTTCTTAACCAACCAAGATCCGCTGAAAATGGAATATGATATTGTTTTTATTGAATCAGATTGGTTTATTCCGGAAAATTTTTAAAGCCTATTAGCCTGACAAAAATTCGGTTGACTGCACATTTTGCAGAATTAACAATTGTCAGAACCGAACCGAATTGTCGCATAGTGCAGAGAAATGGAGGAGGCACTAGATGCTTACAGTTCAGAAAATGAAGCTAGACAAATGGATGTCCATTTCGGAGTTGAAGGATCGAATTCCAATGGGCATGGAGAAGAAATAGATAAAGACGTGGGCATGATGAAAATCATTAAAAAGTTGTAGAAAGATGTCCAAATTCATTGAGCAAATAACAAAAATCTCATGAAAGCCAGGGAGCAACAGGGAGAATTCAACATGAAGTTGATGTAGATCCTAGAAAGAATAGAAAAGAAATTGGATAAGGAGAGTGGCTCAAGCAAATTAGAAAATCACAGAAGAACAAAAAGTGATAGCAAACATCACCAACACTCCCCAAGGCATTCCAATAAGAGAACACACAACAACTCAAGTCCATCCCATGTTAGGGAGCATAAGAGGTCTGGGGAGGATGAGCTACGAGGGGAAATGAACAAAATCAAACCTCCTATGTTTGATGGGGAGCACAAGAAGGATGAAGATGCAGAGACATGGCTGTTGGGCATGAGAAAGTATTTTCAATTGCATAATTATTATTCTCATGCAGAAGGAAGAATCACCATCTATCAACTCAAAGGAAAGGCATCCATGTGGTGGGATCAACTTGTGCAGGTGAAACACATTAAAGAGAAAAATGTTACTTGGAGGGAATTCAAGAAGTATTTCGAAAAGAAATACTTTACTAAGAGATACTATGACAAGAAAATGAAAGAGTTCTTTGAACTCAAGCTTGGGAGTATGACGATTGATGAATATGAAAGAAGGTTTTTAGAATTGCGGAAGTATCTCTCTTTCATCAAGGAGGAAACAATCAATATTCAGAGGTATTTGAGTGGTTTTCCACCATTCATCAGTGACAAAATACAATATGATGATCGAAAAACAATGGAGGAGACCATAAGGCGAGCTAAGTGTCTATATGATCATCAAAAAGCAAGGCCAACTTTCCAAAAAGCTTGGGAAGAAAAGAAGAAATTCAAGATGGATCAAAGGAAGAAGGGAATTAAGCCACCATTCTTTAGAAATAATCCTTAGGGACAACCAACTTCTAGAGAACCCAGAATGATTGAGACAGGTGGTCAAAGGCCAAGGCAACTACCTATTCAATGTTGGGGTTGTAAAGGAGATCATATGTTTAGAGATTGTCCTCACAGAAGTGACAAAGTGAGAGTTGTTCACAATGTTCAGCGAGTTGAAACAGTGGAGGACATGGGCAGAAGTGTACCCAGGATTTATGCAGCCCTGGACAACAAACAAGCATAGTATCAATCACATATGATTGAAGTGGAAGGTATGATCAACAACCAAACCATTACTATTTTAATTGATTTAGGAGCTAGTCATAATTATATAGATCCTAAGATGGTGGAAAGTTTGCATTTGCCAAGAAACAAGGATGAAAAATCTTGGTTGGTGCAGCTGGCTACTGGAGCCAAAAGAAAAGTTAATGAGATGGTTAAGTCATGTCTTATGGACATGAATGGACTGAGCACAAGGGCAAATTTGAACATCTTGTCTTTAGGTTCCTATGACTGTCTAATTGGGATGGATTGGTTGGACCAACATTATGATATCCTGGACTGTCATAAAAAGGCATTCACTTGCCTAGATGAGGAAGGAAATCATAAAACAGTCTAAGGAATTCCTAGGGAAATGACTATCAGATAAATTTCAGCAATGCAACTGAAGAAATGCTACAGGAAAGGCTGTCAAATATTTGCAGCCCATATGGAGGAAGCATCTAAGGATAAGGTGCCAAATCTGGAGGACCATGCAGTCCTGGAAGATTTTGAAGATGTATTCAAGTAGGTACTAGGATTACCACCAAAGAGAGATATTGATTTCTCTATAAATTTAATGCCTAGAGCAGCTCCAATGTCAAAGACTCCTTACATAATGAGTACAATAGAGCTGAAGGAGTTGCAAATGCAGCTTGAAGAATTTCTGAAGAAGGGGTATATACACCCAAGTGTGTCATCTTGGAGTGCCCCAGTCTTTTTCGTGAAGAAGAAAGATGGGACATTAAGATTGTGCATCGACTTCATACAGTTGAATAAAGTGACTATAAATAACAAGTATCCCTTACCAAGGATGGATGATCTCTTTGATCAATTGAAGGATGCAAAAATATTTTCAAAGATAGATCTCAGGCCAGGATACCATCAGGTAAGGATTAAAGAGGAAGATATCAACATGACTGCTTTCAGGACAAGGTATGGTCATTATGAGTTCATAGTGGTGCCATTTGGGTTGTCAAATGCACCAACTGTTTTTATGTGCTTAATGAATGGTGTTTTCCGAGAATATTTAGACAAGTTTGTCATTGTCTTTTTGGATGACATCCTTATATATTCCAAGTCGGAAGAAGAGCATGAGAATCATTTGAGGATGGTGTTGCAATTGCTAAGGGAGCATCAATTGTATGTTAAATTGAGCAAGTGCTCATTTTATCAAAACATAATTCACTACTTGGGGCATATCATTTCAAAGGAAGGGATAACAGTGGATCCTGAGAAGATAGAAGCCATTAGAAAATGGTTAGTGCCAAAGAATGTGACAAAAGTCAGATCCTTCATGGGTCTAGCTAGTTATTACAGAAGGTTCATTGCAGGGTTTTCGGGAATAGCTCACCCCAGCACTTCCTTGCAAAGGAAGGGGAAGAAATTTCAATGGACATAAGAATGTGAAAGAAGCTTCCAACAATTGAAGCAACTGTTAACCAATGCTCCAATTCTGAGGATTGCAGATCCAATTGAAGACTTCATTGTATACACAGATGCATGTAAAGAAGGACTCGGTGGAGTCCTCGGTCAAAATGGGTTTGTTGTATGTTATGAATCAAGGAAGTTGAAGGAGCATGAAAGGCTCTATGCCACTCACGATTTGGAGTTGACAACCATAGTGCACACTTCGAAGAAGTAAAGGCATTACTTCATGGGAAAGAGGTTTGAGTTGAGGACAAACCATAATGGTTTGAAATATTTATTTGATCATCCAACTCTAAATGCCAGGCAAAGTAGATGGTTAGAGTTTCTCAGTGAATATGACTTTGATATAAACCATATCAAGGGGAAAGAGAACAAAATGGCTGATGCACTCAGCAGAAGAGTGCATGAGTTGCATGCTACAACCATTAGCATGTACCGATCAGATTTGAAAGACAGATTTGTAGAGGTTGCAAAATCAGATTTGCAATACATGGAATTGGTAATAAAATTGCAGCAAGGTAAAATGCAACAGAAGGTTGAGGATTATGAATTGAGAATTTATAGAATCCTCCTATATAGAAATAGAGTTTATGTACCCAATTATTTTGAATTGAGGAGTGTGATTCTAAAAGAAATGCGCAATGTACCTTATGCAGGACGCCCAAGATATCATAAAACAATTTCAACAGTCAAAAGCCAATATTATTGGCTAGGCATGAAGAGGGAAATTGTTGATTTTATTGCCAAATGTTTGGAATGTCAAAGGGTAAGGGTTGAGAATAGACACTCAGTTGGTTTACTGCAACCATTACCCATTCCTGAGTGGAAATGGGAAGTTGTAACAATGGATTTCATCACGAGATTGCCTGGAACAAGCAAACATCATGATGCAATCATGGTGGTGGTGGACAAGCTTACTAAAGCTGCCCATTTCATTCCTATGAAGACTACTCATAAGACAACTAATGTTGTTGATATTTATATGAGGGAAGTAACACGCTTGCATGGCGTACCCAAGACAATTGTGTTTGACAGAGACCCAAAGTTTACCTCAAAGTTTTGGAAGTGGTTATTCAAGGGGTTTAGAACAAATCTGAACTCCAGCACAACATATCATCCTGAGTCGAATGGGCAAACCAAAAGGGTGAACCAAGTGATAGAGGACATGCTAAGGATGTATGTGATGGAGAAACCATCTAAATGGGAAGATTATCTACACTTGGTAGAATTTGCCTACAACAATGGGTATCAAGCATCATTGAAGATGAACCCGTTTGAAGCACTTTATGGCATAAAGTGCAACACCCTAGTAAGCTGGGACAACCCAGCTGATAGGGCAGTGGTTGGGCTAGAGTTGCTCAAGGAAATGGAAGAAAAAATGTTGAAGATTAAGCAGAATTTGAAGGCTTCCCAAGACATGCATAAAATCTATGTTGATAAGAACAAAACTCACAGGGAATTTAAAGTAGGGGATCATGTATTCCTGAGAGTGAAGGCCAACATAAGCTCTCTGAAATTGGGAAATTGTTCAAAGTTGGCAGCTCGATATTGTGGGTTGTTTGAAATCCTAGAGGGGATTGGTCCAGTAGCATATAGGCTTGCATTGTCAGCATGCATGTCTATACATAATGTATTTCATGTGTCATTGCTTAAGAAATATATACCTGATACTAATCATGTTATTGATTGGGATGTGGTTCAGGTGGAGCAAGAAAGCGCTTTTCATGTGCATCCGGTGTGTATACTGGATCGGAAAAACAAGTAGCTCGAGAATCGAGTCACATGGCTTGTAAAAGTCCAGTGGACTTGGTATGGTCATGAGGACACAACATGGCAGAATACCCGCATCTTTTTGAAGATTTTGGAAATCTTGTTGTTGTTGTGTACATAAGTTTCACCGAGGACAATGCAAAAATAAGGGGAGGGGATTGTAACACCCCAAGGCCGAGCCCCTATTGAATTGTAATTATGTTTATAGGTTAGTGAACCAAGTGTTTATAAGCTGAAGACTTATATGTTTATTAGGCCGGAGAGCCTAGATGCTTAAGGCCATAAGCCTGATTTTTGTATATGTAAATGCACATATCATTAATAAAATTACACTGCTGTGTGTAGACCGATCACGAAGAAAGAGTTATGGGGGACTAAGCTCCACTAAGTAGGGTAGAGGAGGGGGCTAAGTGTCTAGGCATAGGGGCTAAGCTAGAGGGCTTACCTCTAAAAGAATAATTTTTTTTTATTATTTCCCAAAGGCTATGGTTGACATAGGTCGTGTTGTCTTAAGTTCCTGAGAGAGGGAATAAGTGTTAAGTGGAGTTCATGCAGCTTCAGGAAGACAGGTGTCAACCTGGGCGCATGTAGTTATAACTGGGAAAGCCAATTCATTGGGGGTTCACTTCCCATTCAGGTGTTGCTCCCCATCCTTGCATCTAGACCAGTCTCACGTTCTCTCTCATGACCCTCATGTTTCTAGCAGTCGACTGTCCTTCCCGATTCACCATTGATTCACGCAATGAGCCTTTTTATGTATTGTCGCCTCTGCATCTAACACACACCTTGGTAACCTACCGTCTTACTTGAGTTATCCCGTGTGTATCCTGTTAAGCCCGACGCACCCTATAACTGCCTGAGTTGTGTTGTGTCTTAACTGTTGGCTGTTGCAGCCCACATAGTTCCTTGACTAAGTGTGGCTTGTTTCCATCGTATGTTCTTTATCGAGCCTTGTTGTTGCCATCACCTTATTGGAACTGACTTAGATGCTGGAATGAAGAAGTAGGTTGTCAGGCATGTGGTTTGAAGAGGCGGGTTGTCAGGCCCGTGGACTGAAGACGCAAGTTGTCAGGCCTATAAGCGACTCTCTCAAGGTGAGAGAGGTTGTTGGGGAAGTGATTTCCCAGAGGGAGCCCAACTACAACTATAGTGTTTGGAGAATTCATGTCCGGCCTGTTGCTGAAGCCCTGGAAGGGAAGTGGGGTAGCCAAAGGACTGTTAAGCAGAGAAGGGGCACACTTCCTGGGGTGGGACATGCATGTGGGGAATGAGAGGTTGTAGGCTCTTAGTGTGAGCTAGCCCTGGAAGATAATCCTTCCTGTTGACCTGTGCGACTTTCTCGTTGCCCTTGCCAAGCCTAGGAATCCCTTGCCCGGTGGAATTTAGTCCCAGCTCGGGGGTGACCCACTGTTGAGCATGATGAGCAGCGTGTTCTAAGGCTGGGAGGTTCATGGAAGGTCTACACGCAGTTGGTGGTCATCTATTAAAAGATAAGTACCAAATCTCTGTTTATTGCATGTTAGGTAATCGTACATGTGTTATAATTGATGAGTAATTCCTCGATATTTCATATATGATGTATGTGTAGGCTTACTGTTATTTCCGCATTAATCTGTGTATATTAGAATATGTTGTCTATATGTTTTAATGTTATTTCCGCATGAATAGTGTCATGAACATAATGCTATAGCTGTTAATTTACATTAGATAGATATGCATATAAATACACAAAATGGCATAAGAGAATAAACATTATTCTATGGCATGGCCCGGCCTGTTGTTTTAGGGCCGGGGATGTCACTAATTGGTATCAGAGCTAAGAGAGACGTCCATGAAGTGACGTTGCCCGACATGTTGATGGTTGGGGACATTACATAGGTTGTATTGTGAAATGGGCACATTTGACCATACATGGTCAATAAGTGTGTTTTGTACATGGTTTATCTTATCCAAAAGAAAGCGGAGATTGTAACTGCACATGTAGGTTTCCAATTCTTTTGTTCTAGCATTATTTTGTAGCATGTCAAGATGTTTCTTAACTATATCTAGATAATATTCAAATAGGAAGAAAAAAAATGAAAACTATAAGTTCGGAACTGCATACCAATTCCGCTATGTATCCTTCAACCTTCTTCGTGTCAAATTCAATGCTCCGTGGTTACTATAGCATATGACAAACAAAAAAAGTTATAGTGAACAATGAACCATATAGAAGAGATAACACAAATCAAATAACACTATAAATTTGCTCAACACAAAGATCGAGTATTTAAGGCATATCATTTTTGAACTTATTCTATGTGTGCATCCTATAAGCGTTTCAATAGCCACTATATATAGTTTTACAGTCCTATTCACCATTTGTTTTCATCCCCACTATTCACAAATCAACACCAAAACAGACCTGAAACGACTTCTTGATGTCCTCCATTGAGAAAACCCATATAGATGGTATGTCAGAAAAACAAAAGCGGAAGAACTAGGCATTACAGACTTCTACCACAGGAACGAGACCAACACACAACACAACCTCTTAAGGTTTAAATTATCTTACAAGACGAAGAAGATATCCTAAGATGTTTCAATTATCTTACAACATGAAGAAGATATTCTAAAACTGGGCACTGGGAAATCCAGTCTGATACATATCAGTGAATTGACCATTTAGATTACAAAGAACCATTTGTACAAGACAAGGTTCAAATATGAAAATGATGACGAAAGATGCTTTGCAAGACCCAAAGGACAACATAAAACCAACAATTATATGTGGTTTTTGATCCAAAGAATAAAAGCATGTCCTATCATAACCTGCAAAGAAAGGATGGCAAGGTCTTCATAGATGCTTGCTCCACAATGATAACTCTTCATTTTGCAAACCCCTTTGAATTGCTATTTTCCAACGAGCTATGGTTTGATGTCCAAGACATGGAAGTGGGCATATGTGATTGGAAGGGAACAACCTGAAAAAAATGCACCAAACGTATGGTTTTCAGGAACAAAAAATATGAGGAGAACATTCGATTTCCTTTTTTATATGTCACTATGGTTGCAACAGAGGTGGGTTCTATGTCCAACATTGACATTCAAAGGGGAACAAGACATTTTAGAAGGGAACAACCTAAAAAAAATGCACCAAACGTATGGTTTTTAGGAACAAAAAATATGAGGAGAAAATTCGATTTCCTTTTTTTATATGTCACTATGGTTGCGATAGAGGTGGGTTCTGTGACGAACATTAACGTTCAAGAACAAGACCAAGACAACATTACACTCCTATTTCTCTGGTCGTGGTAGTCACATACAAAGATGTTCTGCAAGAGGATTTTGACTCAGGCATTCCCAGTATTGAAAATTCTTATTTGCAAACTGGAAATAACAAACAACAAACAACGAATAGAAATGCAACTATGGCATTGAAACTTACCAATGAATGGGGGATGACAGAAGCACAGTTCCAATTGCGGATGCATAATCCTAACCATGCAAACTGCAACAACAGGTCCAACTGCGGATGCAAGACTTCAACCTTGCAAAGTTGAAGCAATAAGAACAAGCAACAAGCAACAAACCGGTGAACAAACGGTCCAACTGCAGCTGCATGACTTCAACTTTGCAAAGTTGAATCAAACAACAATAAGCAACATCCAACGAACCAATGAGCAAGCATCAATTAGTGAACCAGTAATGCCGGTGAAGAACAATATTGCCCAAATTCACTGCAGACAAGATTGTATCCAAAAATAGGAGGAAAATGTATTGTAACACGCCTGTTAAGTAAACATTTAAGGCTGTGAGGTCTGTTAGGTTAACATTTAAGGCTGTGAGGTCTGTTAGGTTAACATTTAAGGCTGTCAGGACCGTCCAAGGGCCTCACGCTGTGTAAACATTTAATAAAGAATGCAGTGTGGCAGGTCTGTTTACGTACGTAATAATAAAAATGTCTCTTTAAGTACTTAATAATAACAATAAATAATAATAATAATAATAATAATAACAATAGTTCAAACAATAAAGACTATGCAAAAATTTTTTAGTCAAAGGACAAACTAATATGAAGTCAATTAATAAAAAAATGACTCTCCATAGAGACTGTGCTCAAAACTTTGGATATTTAAACATTTAAATAAAAATAGTAAAAATTCAAAAAAATGGGAGATGATAAAAAACTTTGGATACAACTTTAATGGGCCTAATGGTTAAGAACATGTGTTTCCTCTTAAGAGGTCACAAGTTCAAATCCAGAGGGGGGTAGGGTATGTATACCTCCATAGACTTGTGAATAGCTAAAATCTCGAATCTATTATCCAATAAAATTATGACATATAATAATTTTTAAATAATGTTTTTAATTTTCTAATTAAAACAATAGAAATTATGCAATTTTTTTTTAATCAAAGTACAAACTAATATGAAATCAACCATAACTACTAATAATTTTCCAATAAGGACGAGTAAATTTATTTTTCAAAAATAATCACTATCCCAAATCTTCCCCCAAAAATATTTAAAAATAACCAGACCACCATGTGAAGAGGTTAACTCACGGTGCAATCTTGAAGACAGAAGGACCATAGACGGGGCGACTTTCCCTTGTGAGGACCATCCCTTATCGTTGCCATCTGAAAGCTATTGGTTGCCTTAATCGCACCCAATCCATAGTATCGTTGCCATCTGAAAGCGATTGGTAGCCTTAATCGCACCCAATCCATCGTAGTTCGATTGTGTCCGTTGGAAAACCTGCAAACATATATATATACATCAAAGTTGCAATCCCACGGATACATCTACACTGTCCAAGCCAAGCCCGGGCTCCATGATTTCTATCCATCCTCAACAATAATGGTGTACAGCAGCAGCGATGAAGAGGAAGATACACAATACTATTACAGGCGCCCCCTGGCCCCTCCTGAAGACCAATCCCAACCGCAGAAACGAGGCAGCGGCGGTCTGGTTCCTTCGAAATCCACCCTGTATGTTGGAAACCTGGACTACACCCTGACCAACAGCGACATCTTCACCATCTTCAGCACCTTCGGCAAGGTGGGCAAGGTCACCGTCATGAAGGACCGCTGCTCCCGCCAGAGTAAGGGCGTCGCCTTTGTTCTGTTCACAACGCAGGAGGACGCCCAGAAGGCCCTCAGGGAAATGCAAGGCAAGATCCTCAACAAACGAAAGATCAAGGTTTCCATTGCGTCGGACAATGGCAGGGCCGCCGAGTTTATCAGACGCAGGGTTTACAAGGACAAGACCCGCTGTTACGAATGCGGGGAGCCCGGGCATCTATCCTACGAGTGCCCCAGGAATCAGCTCGGTCCGAGGGAGAGGCCGGTGCCCAAAAGGGACCGAAAGGGTCAGAGGAATGGGGGCGGGGGTTTTGGCCGGGGCGAGGGTTTGAGCGGTTCTAGGGATTCTGATGAGGAGGGGGAGGAACCCCAGTTTGAGGATGATAATTGGGCTTCGGTGGTCGATCCCCGGGGACTGCAGGAACGGACCAACGGAAGTGACCATGCGGGGAAGAGCGGCAGGCGGGCCGAGGGATCAGCGAAAAAGGCCAAGTACTTCAGCGATGAGAGCGGCGAGGAGGATTAGGATTAATCGTCTGGGCATTGGGGAGGAGAGAGATTATGTGATGCGATACTCCGCAATACCGAATTGGGTTACAGTGGGCTTGTGGAAGTAGGGTTTATGTGGGCTTGTGAAAGTATGCTGAGGGCTTGGTTACCAGGGTAAGATCTTAATTTTGGTTGCAGTGTAACATGTTGAATTTTGATATCCTGCAATGCCATCGCTTCGGCTGGAAATGGATCGGTTATAGTGATGTGTAGGTTAGTTTCAGTGTTTGGCAGTTTAATATGACAAGCTTTGCTTGGTTTCAAGAACCAGGTTCACTCTGGTCCTCCATATTAGGGAATTGTAATTTGTTTAGAAGTGTACATATGAAGAGTTGCCTGCTATTGCTATACTGAACTGTATGTTCTTTTGTGGTTTATGTATCTATAGTTTTATTTTTATTTTTCTAGCAATAAAATAATATTCACAAAACATATGTAAAAAAATACAGCAGATGTGCTGCCCCCAGGGTAATTTAATATAATTCAATAGTCTAGATCCTTACTGACTTCTTATGACAAATAATATCGGCCCAAAGCTGTTAATCAATCACAGACATGATGTGTGAAATTAAGGTCCTGACTCCCAATGAGTGTACTAGTGCAAGAAATTACCACTGACATGCATTTAATATAAGAGTAAAACAAACAGTCCTTAAGTTGGAGCACCAGGCACCACCAATTAACAGTGAAAATTATCGGGGTGAAATTTTGCCATTTGGCAAAGTTTGAGAAGGGGAATTATTTTATATATATATATATATATATATATTCCATTTAGCACTTGACACTTAATATTGGAGGCTGAAATTTGCCCTGGTGTTTTCGATTCTTTACAATGGAGGCTTAAATTCGTCCCAGGGTTTTTGATTCTTTGCAATGGAGGCTGAAAATTCTCCGTGTTCTTTTATTCTCTACAATGGAGGATAAAGTTTCCCTTCGCCTCTTTTGGTGGGTTGTTATTATATGCTACTTCTTTCTGTTTTTTTTGCTTATGGCCAGGTACATTTACTTTACCATCTATTACGTCCAAGACAAGTATGATTAATATATATTATATTTTCTCTGCATGAACAACTTTTATCATTGACTACTTGAGTTGTTTGTCATGAAACTTCTATTTTCATGCTATTGCAACACTTTTTAACTGAAAAGGTTATTAGACCTTCAAACTTGTATTTTCATCAGATGCCAATCAAAGAGACAAGGAAGCATAAAGAATTTCTCGATATAGGGCAATGAATGCAACTTCAGAAATTTCACCTTAGAAAGAGGGTTTTGTATTTTCATCAGATGCCAATCAAAGAGACAAGGAAGCATAAAGAATTTCTCGATATAGGGCAATGAATGCAACTTCAGAAATTTCACCTTAGAAAGAGGTTTTTCGGATTTTAACCCTGTGAATTTCTACCTTGTTGATCTGAATTATACCTAAAACAGCAGCAACAGAGGACAATAATTCACTCCTTCACAACCCCAATAACCACGACAATCCAAGAGAAAAAATAACAATCTTATGTCACTAAGTTTCAGCCCTCTAGGGCAATCTTATCATGCATAAACTAGTTCTGAAAATTAGTTCCACCACAGCAATTATGACAGCAGTAAAGTTGTCTTCAATATCTATGTTAAAACCTATGACATTTCCTTCTTAACATATGTCAAATCAACAAGACACGTGAGAGCTGGAAATTACAAAACAGAAAATTTTGGTGGACAGCTGAAAACTATATATATATATATATATATATATATATCAGTGTTACCAACATCGGCAGTGGCAAAATATCGCCGAGGGTCCGAAAATGAAAATATCGTAAATATCGGGGAAAATATCGGTAAATATTGGAAAATGTCGCAAGGAGGAAAAAAATACAAAAATATTCATTTTTTTTCAATTTTTTAAATATCTAAAGCATCAA
>SNQJ01S0000344.1:39986-61370 GCA_010110895.2 Picea sitchensis | reverse complement strand
TACAAAATTTTGATGCTGGAACATCAGACACCAAGTAGAACCAAGATGATCTTCGACATAGATGAATGCTTCACGACACGTGAGTTGACCCCTGTGCTGCATAGGCGGTCAACACATCCATCTGGTGAAGTTTCCAACCAAAGACTGCGACAAGAGAGATAATAATCCTGATGGAAGTATATCTGGCAATTGGAGCAAAAATCTCGTCATAGTCAATTCCTTCCTTCTGAGAGAAACCGCGAGCCACAAATCTATCCTTGTATTTTTCAATACTGCCATCTGCTGTATGCTTTATCTTATAAAGCCATTTGGAGGTTACTACTGATTTGCCACGAGGTCTTGGAACCACTGCCCATACGTCATTATTTAGAATTGAATCATATTCTTCTATCATAGCATCTTTCCACACTTGATGTTTGGAGGCTTCTTCAAATGTGGAAGGTTCTGAATCAATCACAAGATTTAATTTAGCTACAAGGCCGGAGTACTTATCTGGTTTCTTGCTTTCTCTGAAAGTACCCTTAGGTGTTGAATGCTTTTTTGCTTCCTTTAGAATTTCTCAGCACCAGGCTGGTTTCCTTTTAATAGGAGGTTTCTCTAAAGGAAATTCGATAGTATCCCTTGAGGGATCTACTGGAAGTTCTGAGGTCTCCTCTCTTTGCTCATCTGGAAGAGGTGAATCTGAAGATTCAAGAGATGGAGCTTCCTGCTCCCCTGAATCACATGGAAGTTCTCTGGCACGACGAAACGCTGCTTCTTCATGAAAAGTCACGTCTCTACTGACCTCGATGAACTTTTGACCTGGGATATAAATTCTGTAAGCCTTTGAAGTTTCACTGTATCCCACAAAAGTTCTTTTCTTTTCGGAGGGCTCTAGCGTAGTCCTCTTTTCTTTTGGAATGTGAACATAGATGAGACTGTCAAAGATTCTCAAGTGATCAACTGAAGGCTTTATATCGGTGAAAATTTCTTCTGGAGTTTTTGCTTCAAGGGCTTTGTGTGGACATCTGTTCTGAATGTAGACTGCAGTACTGGCAGCTTCGGCCCAAAGAGATAATGGTAAATTCTGATCATACATCATGGCTCTTGCTGCTTCACAGATAGTTTTGTTCTTTCTTTCTGCAACCCCATTCTGTTGGGGATTATACGGCACAATCAACTCCCTCTTAATCCTGAAAGCTCGACAGAGTTTATCATACTTGAAGGAGTCAAATTTTTTATCATTGTCTGTTCTGAAAACCCGGATGTGTCTGCTTGTCTGATTTTCAACAAGATTCTTGAAATCTGCTAAAAGATTCATCTTTAGTCTTTGAAAAATAAATCCAAGTTTTACGAGAACAATTATCAATAAAAATAATATAATAAATACAACCATTCATAGATGGAGCAGTGATGGGCCCACAAAGATTAGAATGAATTAAATCTAGAATGCCATTAGATTTTCTATTTTTGTGAGGATAGGGTTTCTTTGTATTCTTACCGAGTGCACAACCTTTAGAAACATTATCATGCTCAAAAACAAATACTGGCATACCTGTTACCATCTTTTGCAAACATGGAAGTGCGTTGTAGTTGAGATATCCAAGCCTTCTGTGCCAGAGCTCGCAATGATTTATCATCTCGTGAGCTAGTGCTTGAACAACTTGACCTGAGATTTTATAAAGTCCACTCTCACGAGTTCCAATAGTTATAGCAGTGCTAAGATTTCCATTTGAGGGCCACATGAGAGCCTTCCCTTTGGTGAAGGCTATTGAGTATCCTTTGCTTTCTAACACTGCAACTAAGATTAGATTTTTCTTTAAACCAGGAACATAAAGAATTTCATCAATATGAAAGATATTACCTGATTGAAGTTGGAAAGAAGCAGATCCAAAACCTTTTATGTCATAAGTACCATCATCACCCAGTTCTACCTTTACATTGAATTTCTTGTCCCGATAGTTTACAATATTTTGTTTGAAACCTGTCATGTGTTTGGAGGCACCGCTGTCCATTAACCAAATCTCCTCCGACTTGGTTATAGTGCTAGAAAGAGCTGAGATGAGATAATATTCTTGATGTTGTTATTGCTCTTTGGTGGCTGCCCTGGTTTTTCTTCTTTGAGGTTCTTGTTGAGGCTCAACCTCTTCAGTAGCAACCGAGGCTTGAAACTTTCCTTTTCTTCTCTGCTGAGAGGGAGGGTTCCTGCAATCTTTTGCATAATGTCCTAGCTTATTGCAGTTAAAACATCTTACTTTAGATAAATGAGGATTAAGATGAGATAACTTGCCTTGAGGTTTCTTACCTTTGCCTTTAGTTTGAGGAAACTTCTTCCATTTCTTGGCTTTTAGCTGAAAGAGCATGATCTCTTAGAATTGAATGTTCATTTATGCTTTTGAATCTTCCTTCTTCTTCTAAGCAGTCATGCCATAATATGTCAAAGTTAGGTTGAACTTCTCTTCCATTGACTGAGGCGAAAAAAACTCCCCATGACTCAGGGAGTCCATCAACTGCAGTTTGCACAAGGTCATCATCATCTACAACAACTCCTATTGCTATAAGTTGATCTCTGGTTTGAACAATCTTGGAGAAGAAGGCATCAATTGTTTCATCTTTTCCCATCCTCAAAGTACGTAGTTGTTTCTTCAATATTCTCTTCTGAGTTGAAGCCTTCTTTTCATAGGGATTTGCAAGGGCATCAAAACAATCTTTGGCAGTCCTTAGATGACCAATGATGGGCATCATGCTGTCTTTAACAGAATAAAAATAGATTCTTTTAGCTTTGGCTTGTTTCTTCCTGTATGCTGCCATGGCTGTGTTAAATTTCTGAATACTGAAACAAGTAAAACAGAAGCTAGAACTAGTAGATCTAAACTTTAAACAAGTAAATCAAAACTGAAGCAAATGAATCTGAAACTTACCTCTGAGACTTACCTCTTGAATAATGAGAGATAGTGAAAGAATCTCCCTATGCCCACCTAATATTGCTCACCTTTAGTATTGTGTCCAAATCATGCATAGGCCTTCAATACGATATAATGTCAAGCATTGCCAGGTCTTTGAGGACAATGAGCTGATAGAAGGGTTCATTACTATGAGATATGAGTCACACATGTGGATGTAAGTCTTTGTATAATATGCTCAGATCTAGTTTAGGCTCATGGATCAACCACTTTGGGTTTGATCTCTGTCAAGGAGAACTTAGGATTGTTTTGTCAAAAGAAAAACCCCAAGGAAAAGGTAACAATAACCCCAAGGAGTATACTTGAACAGTAAACCCTTATATCCAGCAATACACAGGGATGGATTTTATATAGGAGAGTGAAGTTCACACAGTCCACAAGTCCCCTTCTCAGAAAAGGGACAACAAGCTATAAAACCCCTTACCTGGTAGCTAGAGGAGGTATGGTAACTATGGAGGGAGCCTAGAAAGATGGCCGCGACTCCTTCTAAATCTAGATTTGTAAACAATAAAGGGGACGACAGCCTATACAACAGTGTTTGCGGCTAGTAGAGGTAGATCTCACACATGATAGGGGGCCGTCTGCTAGAACAGAGCAGATCTCACATAGTAGGAGGTCGACTGCTAGAACAAAGCAGATCTCACATAGTAGGAGGTCGACTGCTAGAACAAAGCAGATCTCACAAGTTAGGACAGTCTTGGCAGCAGGGAAAACCTCAGCAAGTAACCATCTAGCAAAATAACTCCAAGGTAGAACCTTCCAACACAAGACAGCAGAACTGAAACTTGAGCAGTAAAGGAGGCCACAAAAATCAGAGGAAGATAGTCACTGAGGTAGCCACATCTTTTGTTGAAGAGTGAGAGTGAGAGTGTGAGTGTAGGAGGTAGTGATGATAGGTTCTAATTTATAGTTTTAGGATAGGGTTTAGGTTATTAAAATAATAATTAATATATTGACATATTATTTAATATAAATATTAAATTAATATGTCAAATTAAATATTAATTAATATTCTAATTTAACATTATAAAACCCCAAAACACAAAATTAAAACCCTACTCATACAAGAAGAAAACCCAAACTCATCAATCAAGGGTGAAGACCAATCACGGTGTTAGGATATAGACAAAGGGGGTTTCTTAGTGGCAAAACATGTTGTTGAATTTAAAGCAGTTGCAAGAGCCATTCTCCGGGAGGATGGCAAAGACCCTAGCCAAGATCTAGGGCCCCCAGTGCACTCCTGGGGTTCTTGGTCTGGGACCAAACAGTCAGTGCCATGGAAAAAGATCGTTGTTAGGGCCCCCAGTATATGATTGGGGTTCTTGGTATGGGACCAAGCAGTAAAGACCCCTGAGAGGGCCCCCAATATATGACTCGGGTTCTTGGTCTGGGACCAAGCAGTTAAAGTCCCTAGATATGTCTAGGGCCCTTGGAAATGTTCCGGGGTACCCATGATTGGGGCATGGGTTGATCCTTGGTCTTGTACCTTGGTGGATAAGACCCCATAAATGTTCTGGGGCAACCTGATCCTTGATCAGGTGTGTGTTGGTGTATGACCCTCTTTGAAGGTGGGCATGACCACATGAGGGATGTATCCCATATGCAATGATGATAAAGTTAAAAGGTCACCTTGAGAATGAATGGACAAGTATTGCCACCAAGTAACCCCACCTAAACCCCCTTCACCCTTGCTTGTGTTTATTTGGGGTTTTGTATTTTTGCTTTAGGGGTCAATGTGAAAATATTAATTAAATGTTTAAATTATAACATGTTTAATTAATATTTATATTAATTAAATGTGTTAATTTTAATTATTATCTTTACTAACCCCCTAGCCTAAAGTATAAATATAGACCTCCTCCCTTACCTTTTACACATTCTAATGTACTCTTATGCTATCCTCCAAAAGGTGAGCGGATCTCCTCTAGTGTGCTGCGGCCCTCCTTTGCAACAGTAGCTGAGTATTGTGACAGTTCAACCCTCCAAGTTTTCGGCCTCCTGGTCTTTGTAGCTTGTATGCCTCTTGTTTGGAATGTGTCAAGGGTTGTTGCAGAGTTGTTTGATGTTGCTGTGACCTGTGTGTTGAAGACTGAAGTTGTCGTCACCTCTCTCTAGCACAGATCTGATCCCCTCTTTGAGCCGTGACTCCTTCAACACAGATCTGACCCCTTTCCATTGAGTCGCGACCCCTCTAAGCTGCCTGTAATCCCTGTCTTGTGTGAGGGTTTGGTTCCTTGGAATTTCTGTGTGTGAGAGGGTTTGGTTCCTTGGAATTTCTGTGCGTGTGAGGGTTTAATCACAAAAATTTCTGTGTGGTGTTTTAAGTGGTTTCTCCTCCTGGTGGCAAGTAAGTCTATTCATCTCTTGGCAAGAGATCTAACCTATATGGTAGATCTATGATCCTAAATTTTCTCTGAGCATAATTACAAGTGGTTTTACATCTCTTGTGTGTGGCATGGACTCCTACAGAGGTAAGACTACAAGGTAAGTGATCTATTCAGTTTACCATTATTCAGATTTGTTGTTCTTTGTTTCTGAAGTTGTTTAAATGTTATAGGTTGCTCATTACTTAGATCTATATCAGATCTGGATATTGGTTTGAGTTTTGATCTGTATAGATCTATACCAGCATTGTAGATTAGATTTGGATACTGATCTATATCTTTACTGTTCTTTAGATCAGAAAAAATGTTTGTTGATTAATCTAGATCTACTTCTATGATCTTGTCTTTGGATCTCAGTTAAATCTAACTCTGCTAGCTTAGATCTGAGTGGTTGTACACACTCAAAAATTGTTTACAAACTCAAATCAAATTGTTGTTTCTCTGTTCAGATTTTTTAAGCAGTATTGTATTTGTTTACTATTCTGAGGATGAGACTTAGTTGTTATTCTCACTGAAAATTTAAAAAGACATTTTCGTTCTGCATTACTTCTCTAATTCTAACACATGTCCATATGAATCTCAAGGTGACCAATAAACTTTATCATCACTGCATAAGGGGGTACATCACACAATGTGGTCATGCCCATCTTCATAGACTCTCCTAGGTACCATTCACCATCCCGAGAGAGAGGAAGATGATCACACATCAACACATCTTGGTATTACACCAAGATCTACTTGGTCAAAGACTAGGTTTCCCTAGAACATATCTGGGGGCCTTAGAACACATCTAGGGTCTTATCCACCAAGGTACAAGACCAAGGATCAACCCATGCATTAAGCAGGGGTTCCCTGGAACACATCCAGGGGCCCTAGACACATCTAGGGTCTTTACTGCTTGGTCCTAGACCAAGAACCCCAGTCATCTACTGGGGGCCCTCACAAGGGTCTTTTTCCATGACACTCACTGCTTGCTCTCATACCAAGAAACTCCAGGAGTGTGCTGGGGGCACTAGTCCACAACTAGGGTCTTATGCAATCCTCCGGGAGAATGGATTTTCCAGCTGCACTAATTTCAACACAACCATTGAGTGAGGAAGATGACATGGGACCACACACATCAGAATGAACCAGATCTAAGATGCCCTGAGCTTTGCTGTCACTGCTAGGAAATGCTTTCTTTATATTTTTACCTATCATGCATCCTTCACAAATTTCATTTTTACTCAAAGAAATAGAGGGCATGCCACATACCATAATCTGCAGATCTGGAAGTGCTTTGTAATGAAGATTCCCAAGTCTTTTGTGCCACAACTTGCTGGAGCTAGATGCTGCATGAGCCAATGCTTGAACTGACTGTCCTGTCACGACGTACAGTCCTCTGTGAGTCCCAATGGGTTTTGTTGTACTCAAGTGGCTACCTTTAGCCCATAGAAGTGCCTTCCTGTTCTTGAAGATCACCCAATATCCCTTGTCCTCAAGGGTTGCAACCGATAGTAGATTCTTCCTGAGCCTTGGAACATATAATACTTCATCAACATGAAGCCTAGCCCCAGAATCCGATCTGAAGGAGATAGAGCCTACTCCCTCTATCTTGTAACATTTTTCATCCCCAAACTCAACCTGCTTTGCAAAAGATTTTTTCTTGAAATCTGAGAGGATCTCCTTGTACCCTGTGATGTGCTTTTGATGCACCACTGTCTACTAGCCAAGTTTTTGGCCATGTGATAACTATACTGGATAAAGCAAAAACCAGGTAATATTCTTTTCTAGTTTCTTTTTCATTAGAAGGACTTTTCTGCTTTCGTTTGGATTCATCATCCTCAGTAGTTGAGACATGATGTTTCCCTTTCCTTGGATTTTTCTTCCTATACCAGCAATCTTTAGCAAAATGACCCAACTTATTGCAACTAAAGCATTTAATCTTAGATGTATCAATACTCTTGCCTTTGAACATACCTTTGGTGTTGGACTTCCTCTGAGAGCCTTTCTTTCCCTTGAATCTTGATGCTAATGCTAAATGCTCTTCTTTGGTTGGCTTGCTCTTGGTAGTAGTGCGACTCTCCTCTTGGAGACAATCATGCCATAACCTTTCAAATGTGGGCTGAATCTCTCTCCCACTCACACTAGATAAGAAAGTCTCCCATGAAGAAGGAAGACCATAAAATATGGCCTGCACTAAGTCATCATCATCTACTGTGACACCTGTGACCGAAAGCTGATCTCTGATCTGGGCTATCCTGGAACAGAAAGATGCTACTGATTCACCTTTCTCCATCTTCAAATACTTAAGCTTGTGCTTAAGTGTCCTCTTCTGACTTGGTGCCTGTTTCTCATACAGATTCACCAAGGTATCCATACAGTCCTTGGTAGTCATTAATGAAATCATCGTTGGCATTATACTATCTTTGACCAAGTCAAAGATGATTCGCTTGGCCTTAGCTTGACTCTTCCTGAAGGCTGCTCTCCCTGCATTAGAGGTGGGTTCCTCCATCACTGTGGTCACATAGTTCTCAAGATCATGCTCTTGCAAGATATTCATTATCTCGAGCTTCCACACATTGAAGTTGGAAGCTCCTTCGAGCCTATCCTCGACCCTGACTGAAATGGAGGATGCCATGGACCTCACACTGAAAATTGATCAAGTTTGCTTGGATCTTTGTGTGTACCTGCTGCTGCACTTCAACAAGCTTATCACACCCTAAGCTCTAATACCATGTTAAAATATGAGCTTGATTTTTGGCTGTAGGTTTCTTTTACTTCTGACTGTACTTTTAACTTAGATTCTTGATGCATAATCAAAACTGAACAGTAAAAACCATAGAGAATAACCAACATGCATTTTCACACCATACGTACCCTGGGGAAATCCTATATAGGGAGAAAACCTCCAACAAACAAACTTCCTTTATTGCAAAGATAATGTATGACCACTTACAAAATATCCACCATGAAAACTTTGCTCTTAAAGAGCTTGCCAATGACTCTAACCTGACTATAGACTACTGAGAGACTATGCTGTTATAAGCTCCTGTTATAGACCAGCATTGAAGGTGTAACTCGCTGCCTTCTTGAACTGATACGCTGCCTTTTAATGGATTGATACTGCTGCCTGTTATTAGACTGATACACAACCCTAAAATGGACTGATATTGTGCCCTGTTGTGGACTGTTATAGCAGCTTCCTGTGTACTGATATTCGCTGCCTATACGGACTGTTATAGTAGCCTCCTGTGGACTGATATTAGCTGCTATTATGGACTGCTATAAGCCTCTTTTCTGGTATATATACATCCTCTTTGCTGGACTGAAGTACAGGCCCTTTGCTGGACTGAATCGCTGGCACCCTTAGATTGAAACGTAGTCACTCACTCCTTACCCACACACTGCAATACGATGTGTAGATAATGAGGGTTGACTGCTGTCTTTAAAGGAGAAAGAGAGGGCTTGAAATAGAAGCTTGAATGCATGCTTGTCATAACTTAGCTTTACACTTGAGTTCAAATTTAAAACTTGACTTTACACTTCAGTTAAGAATACAACTCGCTTTTGTGACTTGGCAATGCATACGAACTAACTCAGCATGCACATGTCATGCATGCAACATGCAACTAGACATGCATGTTGTTGTTATTTTACTTATGCAACTACCAGTTACAATTCTTCTTTATTATTACAATCATCTAGCATATTAGCTACATATATAAGATCACTGAAAGAGATACAATCACAGATACAAGAGAGACACAAAGATTATCCTGGGAAACCCTATAGGGGGAGAAAACCCAACAAACTTCCTCAATATAGATTAGCCAACCAAGAACAATGCTTCTCTCTAAAGAGAGAACTAACAAAGCAGAAGATCCTCCTCTACTCCTTCACTAGGAAGAGTAGCACACCACTTAACCAAGAGATACCAAGAGATAGACTAGAAAAATCTCTATGACGTCACCCCCGGTTGCAGCAGCTACTCCTCCAAGACTTGCGCACTTTTCTTTCTTGTTGTAGAGCTCATTGAGTGAGTGAGTAAGTAAGGTGCTAGCCTCCCTTATAAATAATAGTCTAGCCATCCTAAATTAGGGTTTGGGCCGGCCTGTCAATTTACCTTATTAAATTACATTTAATTGTTAAGGCACAATAGGGCCATCTTGGTAAATATAGTATAATAACATTCTTTAGGGTTTGTCTTGGTCAATTACAATAAGGATATCTTCCGAAGTTACTCAATCTTCAACACTCCCTCTTAGCAAGGAAGGTATTCTTCTTGTCACGGTTATCATCACTGCTTTTGCATTCTTGGTCATTGTCTTGGTCAGTGGAATAACGTACGAGCCTGCTTTGGGGTTACCAACTTGGGCTGGGGTAGCGTACCAGCCTGCGTTGGGGTAGCGTGCCAACCTGCGCTGGGGTAGTGTAGCAGCCTGCGTTGGGGTAGCGTACCAGCCTGTGTTGGGGTTACCGACCTGCGTTGGGATAGTGTACCAGCTTGTGTTGGGGTTACCAACCTGTGTTGGGGTTACCAACCTGTGTTGGGATAGCGTACCAGCCTGCGTTGGGGTTACCAACCTATGCTGGGGTAGCATACTAGCCTGCGCTGGGGTAACTCATCACTTCCCTCTACTGGGGATCGCATCACCTCTCTCTACTGGGGAGCACATCACTTCCCTCTACTAGGGATCGCATCACTTCTCGCTACTGGGGAACACACCACTTCTCGCTACTGGGGAACACATCACTTCTCGCTACTGGGAAAGTCTTTCTGAATCACACCAAGCTTGTCTCGGAAATTCTCGAACTTAACTTTGGACAAGGGCTTGGTCAACACATCTGCTACCTGTTCGTTAGTGACAATATACTGGAGTTTTACTACTCCCTTCTGTACCATGTCCCGGACATGGTGGTATTTGATCTCGATATACTTGGACTTGTCATAACACTCTGGGTTCACTGACAACTTTATGCAACTCTGGTTGTTATAAAGGATACACGTTTCCTTCAATTCAAGATCAAACAATTCTGCTATCAACCTTTGAAGTCACACTGCTTCGCCACAAGCTGACCATGCTGCCACATACTATTGCTTCTGTGGAACTGAGTGCCATATAGGTTTGCTTCTCACTGAGTCATGAGATCACAGTTGATCCCATACTAAAGCAACATCCGAATGTACTTTTCCGGTCTGTGACACTGTTTGCCCAATCTGAATCTGTGTAGCCCTGCAAATCTTATCTCATAATCCGAGATATATCTGGGTCCATAATCGATTGTACTCTTTAGGTACCTCATCACATGTTTTTCCCTAATCAGGTGAACATGTCTTTCACCGCAAAACATATATCTGTCCTCGTGTTCTTCGAACCAAATTTTCACAACATATTGTACCAAACTGGTATACTTGCTCAACTGTAATTCAATCTGCACAATCATGTGCTGGCTCTATGTGCTTTCTGCAAAGCACTATCTGTTTCACGGTCAGGGAGTATGTCCTCTACTCTCTCTACAACTATTCCTTCTGGAACTAGGACTCTTCTCCTGCAATTGTCTTTTTTGAATCTGAGAATGGATGCTCCATTCTAACTATAGCTGTTGAACTCTGAGAGTAGCTCCTCTACTCTATCACGGTAACATATTCATCTGCTCCCTTTGAATCTCATACTGCACCGACTTCTTTTAATGGAACATGGTTGTTCTATATATACTTCTTCTGGTTATTGGAGCAAGTGTCTCGTCATAGTCTTCTCCCTCTTGCCGAGAGAATCCTATGGACACAAATCAAGTTTGTACATCTTTATACTGTGTTATCTGCAACATGCTTGATCTGTTAGATCAATTTTGGAAGTCATCACTGACTTCCCTTCTGGTCTCAAGGCAAAATCCATATCCCAGTCCTTCTGACTGGCTCCCTCCTCTGTCACTGAAACAAGGTAATCTTCCCAGGAGATTTCATATCTCCTAGAAGTCTTCCAGTCTTCTCAACTTATGGCATCTGTCTGTCAGTTGTGGAAGACATCTTTCTTTCCCATCTGATCCTCTCGGAGATCAGGCTCACTTTGAGTCTCCATGCTCCCTACGAAGCTTGACTCCCTCTGAGTCTATATAATCTTCGGAGCCATTTGCTCCCTTTGATATGGTTCATCAATGCTATATGGTTTTGCATCTTGCAAAGTGTCACGGGACCATGTTGGTCTCTTCCTGATTACTGCAATGGTTTTGTGTAGGCCCTTCTGGCTCTACTAACTTTTCCTGATGAAGAGTGGTCAATCTGCACTATCTGGCACCGGGGTTAACTTAATCTCAAATACAGGGACTGTCATGCCTGCTCCCTCTAAGCCTTGAGCAGAGTCTCTGTAGGATATACTTGGTGTTTGGATACCAAGTCTTAATATGAAAAGCCGAGTCAGACTTCAAACGAATTCTGCTTCCTGTCAAGGTGGCTTCATCATCCATTAACTAGGTCTTCTCATCGGGAAACTGCAAAACACTGTTAGTTCTATTCTAATGTGCTCGTTTTACAATAGACAATGTCACATCATTGTCACCCAACCATAGACATTTACATATGCCACCCCCGAGCACAAAAACTATTTCTTAATTTTAAATGAGATCTTTGTTGGATTCCTATACCAGGGATAATGATCCAACAAGCTAGGATAAGAAATGCATACGATCTAATGTTAATAAACTTTTAAAACTGAAATCAAGTATGAGGGGTGCATACCTGGAGCGTGTATTTGCCATACTTCTTGCTTTGATTTGTATGATGTCTGGATGAATGATGATACTTCTTCACAACTTGTACTTGCCCCTCATGATACAACAATTCTCCAGCTCATATACTTCCTAAACTTTTAGTGTGAGATATAGCTATCAATATCACTTGATATGAATCACGTGCTTCAAGAGTGCTAAGTCTTATATCACAAAAGATATAGTTCATTTGGATCATCTTCTTTTGTTCTTTTCCGATCAGGTTCATCTTCTTCTGCAAAATGAGCATGATGCCTTTTAAACCACCTGTTTTTATCTTGGTCTTTTGCTTAGGGACAATTTCTTGCAATATGTCCCATCTTCTGGCAAATTAAGCATCTGAAGCTTGAGAGATCTTTATGGGAGTCTTGTCTCTTGTGAGGCTTTTGAAATCTTTTGTGAGAGTGTACTTCTTTCTTGTTCTTTCCTTTTCTTGCGTGAACTGTTAGTGCTTGGTCTTTATTGTTCTCTATCTTTTCCTTTCTTGCCTCTAATCTGGCTTCTTCTTGAGTATAGTCTTTCCACAACCTGCTGAACTTAGTTAACTTTCTTCTAAAGCAGATTCCTTGGATGAAGGATTCCCAAGAATTTGGAAGACCATTTAATGTGGTCATCGTTATCTCAGCTTCCTCGACTGAGTCTCCAATAGCTTCCAACTGTTGTTTAATCTAGGACACTCTTGTGAAGTAAGATTGAATGGTTTTTGAATTTTGCATCTTCACATTCTTGAGTTGTCTCCTCAAGGTCATTTTCCGTTTGATGTTCTTGCCTTCAAATAGACGGGATAAGGCATCCATCATTTGCTTTGGGGTTTTTAATGCTGAGACATGAGGAATCAAATGTTTCTTGATGGAATCGACAATAATCCTCTTTGCTTTGATTAGATCCTTCTTATATTTGGCTTTGGCCACATCTTTCTCTGGTTCTTCAATATCTTGTTCAACAAAAATTACAAAGTCGTGCTCTTCTAGAATGAGCATCACTCTCTACTTCCATGCTCGAAAGTCATTGACTCCTTCAAGCTTTTCGTCAAGCTTGGTATTGGTAGTCATCCTGCCCAGAACAAGTAAACAAATAACTTTTCAAGATGAGGCTTTTAGACCTTACTAGAGAGATTGCTGATTCAAGGATGGAATCTGTCACAAAAATCTGCAGCCGCTGCAACCAGACTTAGGGTTTATGAGGAAACCCTAATTTTTCAACTTTCAAATCTCAGAAATCTGATCCAGGGACTAGATGTGCCCTTCTAGGGCGAGCTCGTAGGTGTGGTTACTTTCTCCAACGTAACTAGATTTTGGAGAAACCCTAATTCTGCAATAGCTGCAATACTGAAAACTAGATTTTGGAGAGGGTACACTGAGGCTTAGCCACTTCTTATAAACTGTGAGTTGGTCTCTTTCAGGCCTGCTCTGATACCATGCTGTTATTTTACTTATGTAGCTACCAGTTACGGTTCTTCTTTATTATTACAATCATCTAGCATATTAGCTGCATATATAAGATCACTGAAAGAGATACAATCACAGATACAAGAGAGACACAAATATTATCCTGGGAAACCCTCTAGGGGGAGAAAACCCAACAAACTTCCTCAATATAGATTAGCCAACCAAGAACAATGCTTCTCTCTCAAGAGAGAACTAACAAAGCAAAAGATCCTCCTCTACTCCTTCACTAGGAAGAGTAGTGCACCACTTAACCAAGAGATACCAAGAGATAAACCATAAAAACCTCTATGACGTCACCTCCAAGACTTGCGCACTTTTCTTTCTTGTCGTAGAGCTCATTGAGTAAGTGAGGCGCTAGCCTCCCTTATAAATAGTTGTTTGGCCATCCTAAATTAGGGTATGGGCCGACCTGTCAATTTACCTTATTAAATTACATTTAATTGTCAAGGCACAATAGGGCCGACTTTTACAAAGGGACAATAGGGCCATCTTGATAAATATATTATAATAACATTCTTTAGGGTTTGTCTTGGTCAATTACTATAAGGATATCTTCCGAAGCTACTAAATCTTCAACACATGAAACATGCAACATGCGGCATGCAACATGCAATATGCGACATGCAACAAAAACTTGACAACTTTGACTTTGACCTAGACATGCAATTTTGACTTTTACAACTCAACCTTGACATTCAACTCGACTGTTTACATAGCAATTCAAATTTCTTCATGGTGGATAGTGTAACACATGCCAACGTACTAGATCAATACATTTACATCATTTGGAATACAAGGAAGATTGTAGCTCATAGGAATTTTATGTTCAACCTAACTTTTGCTAGATGCCTTGACTTTTGCTCATGGCTCACAAGGCTTGACTAGGCTCACAGAGGTTGTACGTTCCCCCTGACTTTTGCACTAGTCTGTCCAGACTCCATGCTCACAGAGGTTGTACGTTCCCCCTGACTTTTGCACTAGACTGTCTATGCTCACAGAGGTTGAACCTAGGGTGCACCACCATCAAGGACAGATCATCAATGAAACATGTAGTACCCCCGTCCCTTCTAACTCAAACTTAGGAAAAAGTACATCAATAAGGGTACTAACTGTTGATGTTTTTGGTAGCTGTGGGAGGTATTCACCTCCAAGAGACCTCCTATAGATTGATATCATGAGAAGAGAAAACCCCTCTCTAGCAATAGAGACAAGGGCATAAGTCGGCCCTACAGAGAAAAATTATAATGGGAAATTATAATTTCTAGAAGGAGAAGTAGGTCCTAAAAGTTCAGTGACAAATTTAGTATAAATACAGGTCAAGCCTTCCTCATTTGACACACAACAACTCGGCCTCCTAACACATCTGAGTCAACTGCAAGAGTACTAATCTGAGGCAGCCACATGAGTACTAATCTGAGGTAGCCGTAAGAGTACTAGTCTGAGGCAGCAAAATTCGGCCTGATCTGAGGCATTTCTGTAACAACATCTATCTCTGTATTTGGGTGAATTTCTCTTGGATATCTTTTTGTAGCAGGTCTCCTGCTCTGTCCGGGGGCGGAACTTGAGGATGCCTATGGTTGGGTGGTAATGAAGAGCATTACCTATGGTCAAACGAGCAAACCCATTGAGTAATCTGTGTATGGTTAATCTTCTTGAGATCCTAGTTAGCCTACTGCAGTTGTAAACTAGTCTAGAATTAAAAAAATTCAACATGGTATCAGAGCGGTTCCTGTAAGATGATAATTGCACATCAGTTAAGGGTTGTTGTGACCCTATTGTAGGTATAGGAGAAGGGACGAGCCTCTCTAACAAGCCTGTAAAGAAATCTAAAGACTGACTGCAGGCCTACTAGCCTTGGCCGAGCCTTTGTTGAGGGTTTTGACTGTTGACCATAGTTAGAAGGTGCATCGCTGCAAACTCTTTCTTTTGTTCTAAACATACTCCAGGTTTTTGAACCTCCTTTCTTGTCATAAGACAAGACTGCAAATCATGTATTGGAATGCACAATAAAAATCGAGATGATTCTCAAACAATACCAGCAGAAGCACATCAAATCTATGGAATGCAGGGCATTCTTGATGAACATACCAAGGGGCACACAAACAGATTCTTGAGGAACAAGATTATGATAAGATGTTGAATACTTGTGCAAAAGAGAGCTGTCTAGAAGAGGAAGTTGAAGTGGTGAAGTAGACCTTGATGTAGCCAATGTACAGGATGAATGGAATCTCTATCAAGGTCCTTGTCCATCAGTCAACTATGGTTCAACCTCTTCTACAAAAGATGATAACAAATTAAGTGCTGATTTCTTGGTCTAAGAGCAGTAAGAGTGAACCAAATCTAGGCCAAGTTTGAGGCCTTCCATTGGCACGGAATTCAAAAGAAAAATTGCAGCATTTCAGATCAGTTTGAAGGCCATTTCAGGGACAAGTTAAGGACTGTCCTAGTGTAATATAAGAGGCGAGTCGAGGCAAGTTCAAAGCCTATTTTATGTCAAATGTCTGGACCAATCTGAGGTAGGCCCGAGGCAAATCCGAGATAAATTCTGAAGCAAAGCAAAATGGCAGATTTGAGGCAAATTTAATACCATATCTGAGGCAGGTGTTGCAGCATGTTTAAGGAGCCTTTTCGACAGAGATTGAGATCTGTTCTGTATGCGAGTCAAAGGATGCACCAGCTGACAAATTTCTAAGGATAATGCTACAATTTAAGAGGTATGCACTTGTATATATATATTTTATTTTATCATGAGGGTGCTTGCAGGAGGAGGGACCCTTTTGCTGCAATTGTGGATCCAGAGGTATTTCAGTGCACTCAGAGGAGCAACACACTCTCCCTTGAAGAGAAGACTCTAGGTTTGATTGTTTTAATTATCATGCCTGCAACCTACACTTCTAGTATATCTGACGTGCTACATTACAAGTAGGTCTCGTAGCTGTGATAGCAATCCTTAAGTTGCTTTGAAGTCATAATACTAGAGATGTGCTTATTGATCTCCCCTCTAGGAGATATTCTTTTTCTTTTGTTTTCTTGTTTCTGGCAGGTTACATTCCATGGAGGTTGCCATGGAGATGTTGTTTCTTTTTTTTCTTTCTTTTGTTTTCTTGTTTCGGGCAGGTTACAACGAAGACAGGTCACTAGTGATAGCCCTGAGAGAGAGCCATAGTGACGGTTGCAGAAGGCAACATATTATATGGTCTCTAGTTTGAGACATGAAGCAGTTTGACCAGACAAGGAGTTTATACGGATTGACAGTTTTACCAGTCCAAATCTTGTCACATGATTCCATCAGTTTGAGCAAGTGATAACATAGGAGACTTGCTCATTTACATTACAAAGCTCTTCCCGCCCTGGGGAAGATGGTGTCAGGTCTTCCAGATCTTCGTGTAAAGCATGATGGCATTCATAGAGCTTGTGGGGTCCTTTCCGAGCAGTGACAACAGATCCAAGGGGATCTTATGCAATCAGATTTGTGTGGACCCATGACAACTATTTCCTTTGAAGAGAAGATAGCCTTCTAGAGATCTAGAGGATCTCACATGGAGATTGACAGTGAGAGGCAGGAGGAGATGGTGACTTCTCCCCTTTCACCCTTCAACATTTCAGAGGGAGCTAGTTGAGCCCGTTGATCCAAATGATCTAGTTGATATTCCTAGAGATATTCCTGTAGGCTGGAAGAGGCCTGCGTGGGCTCATCAAACTCTGTAGGAGGCAGAAGGACATGCAACTCCTGTGGTACTTTCTGAGAAAGCCAAAGACCACAGAGACATTCGGGCTATGTTGCAGCTATGAGCCACATCATTGATTCTTGAGCCTTCCTGTTGTGAGGAAGCATCTAGTTAGCAGATATGGAGAGAAGCCATGATGGAGGAGTATTAGTCCATCTTGAAGAATGATGTGTGGGATACTGTTCCGAGACCGTAAGGAAAGTCTGTGATGACTTCCAAGTGGATCTATAAAGATCAAAAATACAGTTGACGAGAGCATCGAGAAGCACAAAACGAGATTTGTTGCCAGAGGTTTCTCTCAGGTGGAGGGAATAGATTATGAGGAGACATTTGCTCCTATTGTTCGATATATTTCCATCCAGACGATCATTGCCCTTGCAAGTAGCCATGGGATGGAGATTACATCAGGTGGATGAGAACACAACCTTTCTCAATGAAGAGATTGAGAAAGTGTGGAAATTTAATGACAAAAATCAGCAAGCTAATATTCTGTCATACACTTAGCAACCTAGAGATAACTGTCTTGCATGAACTCTGAAATGTCTAAAACCCACATTCATAAATTACCATAAGCAAAAATACACATTGCTAAGCAATTTATGCAGCGGAATAAACACAATGAACAACATTCAACCAACCATGAATAACTCAGAAATTTAGGCAAATGCGAGGGAAAACCTCAATGTGGGGAAACCCAATGAGAGAGAGATTTATTATTCAGCTTCAGGAAAGTACATATCAGCAGCAATAACACAATTTCCAGCCAAGAGCAAAACACTTACAACACCCAAAAACTGTCCCAAATTTTTTGCCTTGATTTCCATGCCAAGTCTGTACTACTGTACGAACCACCCAAAAAATCTGCACCTTGAAATCTGTGCAAACAGTCTGTTGTACAGATTGTTTTGTACGGCCCAACATTAAGAAAAATGCTCAAAACAGCCTTGAAAATCGTGCCAATGCTGTCTTGATTTCCGTGCCCTCTTCCCCTTGCTGTACAGGCTGTACGGACTGTACAGATCCGTAGAGTACGGCCTCCAACAACAGAAAAAATGACCCAACACTCAAACAAAAATTCCTCCTTGGGATTTGTGCCCAATATTTCTTCGGAAATGCGCCCTCTTTCCTCTCTCAAGCTTACTCAGAAAATCTCTCAAACTCCTCTCAATGTGTCTTGCACACTACCCAATGCATTCTTTTATAAAATTTGAAGATGACCTTTTTCCTCCCAAGTGTCTTTTCACCTTTCCCAACCCTTAATCCAAAGTCCAAGATCTAATTTTGCCTTTACAAGATCAAGGGCCATGATTCATTCCCTCCAAAATAAATCACTTAAAATATTAAAGTACATTTCACTTTATTACATAAGTGCACTTTAAGAAATAAAGTCACTTTAATATTAAAAGGTACACTTCATTAAAAAGTCACTTTAATATAAGAACCACTTTACAACTTTATAAAAACCCATTACAAAGTTAAGTGCCTAGTAATGTAGGTACAAGGTAACTTCCGCATACAAGACACATATGCGGAGTACCTCCCGAGCTAAAAAGCTAACACTCCCTCTTAGCGAGGGATGTACTCGCTGCTATCTCCATCATCTGGTCCCATCAGACTGTGCTCAGTAGGAGCTCCCTCTGAACCTGGAGCCATCCTCAACACCTGCACAGAACTCGAACTAGAAGATCTTTTCTTGACAGCTATCCAGAACATTGAGCTCCTTGGAGAATCCATTCCACCCTGAGCATTGGTTCGACCACACCAGCTGAGCGTCCTGTTGGTGCTCATAAGAGACTCACTCTCTTCTCTCGGAATGCAAGACTGAATCCTTGGTACCACCGCAGTCTCAAGAGCCTCCTCATGCTCCTCATCCGACGCTGAATCATAGACTGAAGGTTGTCCTCGCAACATATACAACCTGTCCACTCGATCATCGATCAGTTGCAGTTCCACCGGGTCCACTCCCTCCTTGTAGACGAAAACATGTTCCCTCTTGAACAATGTGCATTATCCTACATCCTCCAAGGCTGAGACTGAGAGCAAGTTAACCCTCAACCCTGGAACAAAGAGAACTCCATCAAGCTCTAGGAATCCTCTATACTCGAGTCAGAATCTAACCCTTCCAACTCCACGTACAACTCGCGCCATACCACCTTCATTAACCACCTGCCGGTCAGGACCTGTTTCTGTGATAATTAGGAATACTCGCCAGATTCCTGTCATGTGGCAAGATGCTCCACTATCTACAATCCATTTGATATCACCCCCAAATCCTCCGCTACCGACACTGGAAACTAGTGTAACCAAAGAAAATTCCCTGTCATACTTGGAAGCAAAGTCCTCCATGGCTGCTGTAGTAGCTGTCTCAGGCCCCTCCCGTTACCTTCTTCTTCTTCTTCTTCTTACTCTCAGGACAATGAGAAGCAAGGTGCCCCAACTGGTTACAACTTACAACAATAACATCTGACTTTACTCAAGTCCCTCCCAGAACTTCCTTTCTTCTTGCTCTTTGAAGCAAGAGCAACATTCTCATCAACTCTATCTGTCTTCTGTCCACTGCTTTGAGATCCTTCCCGGGTCTCCTCCTGAGTGAAATTGTCCCACAGTATGCTCCAATATGGAAGATTCTCACGACCCACCACACACTTCGCGAAGACTTACCATTCCTTGGTGAAGCCTTTCAAGGCTATCCTCACCAACTCTGAATCCGATATGACCTCTCCAACTGCAGCCAACTCATCTTTCACTTGAGCTACTCGGGTAAGATAAGAAGAAACACTCTCCTCCTTGCCCATCTTGGTATCATGCAACTTAGCCTTCAAGGCTATCTTCTGGTCTTCATTCTTCGCCTCAAATAAGTTCTTAAGTGCATCCCACATCTCTTTCGCTGTCTTCTTCTCAACCAAGTGTGGGATAAGGTGATCCTTCACCCCATCCAGAATAATCCTCTGAGCTTTGGCCTCCTTGACCTCATGCAAATCCAAAGCAACAGGATCTGCTGTGGGAACCACAACAATAGAACTGACATAGTTCCAAATCTTGTTCTCCTTGAGAACAATTGACATCTGGACCTTCCACTGCAAATAGTTGGAAATGCCATCCAACCGATCCTCAAATCTAATACATGCAGCCATATTCCCTGTCACAGGTCAAGAAAAACAATCACAAATTTCCCCCCTTCAAACTTGCCCAAAAATTTCACTGCTCACTGTCTCTCATAGCCCAAGCTCTGATAACATGTGGAAATTTAATGACAAAAATCAGCAAGCTAATATTCTTTCATACACTTAGCAATCTAGAGATAACTGTCTTGCATGAACTCTGAAATGTCTAAAACCCACATTCAAAAATTACCATAAGCAGAAATACACATTGTGAAGCAATTTATGCAGCGGGATAAACACAATGAACAATACCCTTGTCACCCAACCATAGGCCGAAGCCACCCTCCGAGCACCTTAACCTTGACAAAGAATCACTCCGGAAGCAAATCCTAGGCGAGATAGCCAAACAAAGGGTAGCGCACCTTTCCCCAAGGATAGTGCATCACAAAGAGCTGATCAGATAGTCCAAACCCTAGCCAAGAGATAGTCCAAGCCAAAACGTAACTGCTAGCTGCAGCAGCTGCACCAACAACTTTCCTCCAAACCTGCGCACAAGATTGCAACTGCACTGCGCAGAACTGGCTCTCTGCAACTGCTGAGATGTGTCAAATGAGAGACTGGCGCCCTGTATTTATAGTGGTTATGGCAGACTTACTGGGGCTGACTTCTTCTTCTGGGTACCTGTCTGTTCAGTATATTATTATTATTTCTGGTCGACTTCTTCTCTTGGAGGCTAATAACCTAATATAAATTATCCTCTTGAGCCGACAAGTTTTCTAGGGTTATTAGCCAACTCATTAGGGTTTCTTCTTGCTTTCCAGAGTATTCTATTCTCATCAGGTTCACACGTGGAGGTAAATACCTCCCATACCTCCATAATATCAACACTCCCTCCTAGCTAGGGAGGTATTGCAGGTAATGGTCTTGAACACAAAACATACCATTCACCTGGTAGCATCAACATAGTTATATAGACTAGATCATGACTAGATCATGAGCACCATCATCATCATCAACTGCATCATCTCTCG
>SNQJ01S0000344.1:0-31295 GCA_010110895.2 Picea sitchensis | reverse complement strand
AGCTAGCTAGCTGCTAGTTTTGTTTCATTTGTCATTGACTCATTATATATCAGACATCTACAGACTCCATCATGATGATGAATCATGAGATACATTTTATAATTATATATGTGATGTCATTTTGATGTATAACTTTTTATTTTGCATCCACTAGTGACTACATATATATCAGTGATTTCTCCATATTTATGTGCCAATGTGTTTATCTGATGTTGTTGTTGCTTTATATGTTTAAAATTTTGAAAAAAATGAATATATTTTGTATTTTTTAATGTTTGTCGTGGTTTTCCGATTTTTTGCCGACTTTTTCCGACTTTTGCCGAAACGATTTTTTCCGGACCCTCGCCGACTTTTTGCCGTGGCCGACTTTTACAACACTGGCCTTAAATACTGTAATATGCCATGCAATGGACATAAATTGTGCTTTGGATAAGATTACAACATAATTGGTTCTTGGATTAGCCCTCTTTTATAGCCGCATGCTTGCTACCATTGTTTTGTTCTCACGTTGATGAATCTATGTGACATGCCATGGTTTATATTTATAGGGTGCTTTACAATATTAACCATGTTACCTCCCAAACCTGCACTCAAAGATGTTCAAGTCCCCGTGATCTGCAAAGTGTTGTGGATATTCCACTGGAATAGTTCGTCGCAACATATGCTACAATATTTTGAAATCTTTATTATGTAGTTTATTACCCTAGATCTCAGATTTAATATTACTAGTGTAGTGCTCAAAATTATTTAAATAATTGAAACTGAAATGAAAGAAACAAGCAAATGAACATACCATCCACACAAATGAACACAAGACGTGACCCGAGAAAACCTAGCTAGAATGTGAGGCCTATGCTCGATCTCTTTTTCACAATTATGAAATGCAAGTACAAAGTAAGGGGCACTCACTATGGAGTTGCCATGGACACTATGGCTTGAATGGCTGCTACAAAATTTTCTTCCTACTTTGTTATGCTTCCATATCCCACTCCTAGATGCTTTGCTCAACTACAGAACGATAACATTAGCTAAAGAATGGAACCCTTTCCTTTCGTAGCGGTCCAATATTTAACGTAGCGTGATAGTTATCTAGGGTTAGGGTTTTTGCATGCCTCAACTCAATTAGTGTTAGGGTTTTAGACGCTCCAAAATCTTCTTGAAAGTCCACACACGACTAGCCCCACATGTGAGTAATGGGGGTTAATGTGGCATCCACTCGGTACCATTAGTAGTCAATAGGGTATGTCAACTTTTGGGAAGCATAACTTCTGCATATGAACTTTGATTGAGATGATTTTTGCATTGCTGAAAAGCTTACGGTGTGTAGAATAACATGAGCTAAGCTTGTAAAGTTTTGACCCACAAAAGTGTCGTTTGATGCCTCAAACATGCTTTGGAAGTTTTCTGGCTCCAAACCACCGAATTGGGACCTGCCCCTAAAATGGGCCTTGCAAGCTAATTCTTCTAATTTTCTTCCTAGAAAGTACCAAGATAGACAACAAATTATATAATGATCCATTCTGGATCACCCTGAATAAAGTGCAACCTTAGCGACATTTAGGAAATCTACCCAATGTCACCTCAATTGCATTTCTTCTCCCTTTGGGACGACTCTCCTTCGGCTCAAGGGGGAACCTTAAAACGAGAATGCTAATTTGTCCCCTTATTGTGGATCAAAATTAGTAGAATGAAGATGTTTGGAGATTTTTTATATTTAAGGTGGTGGAATGCACAAGGATGAGTGCTTTTCCTAGGGCAATGAGTTAGTACAGCAAATGAACAAGAGGGTTTGAAGATGAAAACAAAAAACCTAGCTAGGTTATCATAGATACACCCCAACTAGTCAAATAGATCCCATTCATATGCAAAGTTGAAGTGAAAGCTCTTAGTAGATGCACATCACAATCGTGTTGTTTTCAATGAAAGTACCATGTAAGATCTGAGGTCCACAAAAAAGTATTATTTTCTTCTAGCTTATGCTTAAAGAGCGTGTCCTTACATGGCAGAGGATGTAGATTAGAGGAAAATAGGTTCTCGACCTCTGTTATTTGTGCAAACTTTCAGGTGAATCGAACTCTCATCTATTCTTGGAGTGTTCCTTATCCTGCTAGGTTTGGATGGATATTGGGAATCAACTAGGATTGCCCACATTGTGGGATAAGCCTTCGATGAAAGTGTTTTCATACTTTTTGTTCTTGTCCTCGACTTAAAGAATTCAGAAGCCTTTCCAGCTTAGATTCTTGGTGTATTTGGCTATCTAGAAACTCTAGCATTTTTGAAGGAAAATGTATCCCCACTTCTCAAGTTTCTCAACAAGTGTTGTGTATGATGCGTCACTATAAGGGTTGTCTAACAAATAAAAATCCTAGGGAGGTTGCCTCTATGGACATAGATAAGTCAAGTGCTTGAGGATATTTTGATGGAGCTTGTTAAGGCCCAAAACATATGTGTGACTTGGGATTTGTTCTATACCTTTTTAATTCTCACTTCTTTATAGGTAAGTTCTCCTTGTGTAAGGGAACCACCAATCAAGGAGAGATGAATGCATTACTTGGCCTACTTAAGTATGAAGCCTCTTGGAATGTACACAAATTGTAGGTTTTCGATGACTCAAAATTGGTTATTGATTGGATGAATGAGAATGTCCGGCTCGGAAATGTGGTGCTTGGTCAACTAGGTCAAAGGTTGAAATAAATTTCGTCTACCTTTTGTCATATTAGCTTCATGCATATTTATTAAGAACTCAATTCTCTTGCAGACTCTTTGTCTAAGGATACTTTAATGTTGCTGGAAAATCATGTAATCGTTGAGGAATTCCTTGCTGTTGAGGTCATCTCTAGAAGGGGCTGTTTATTTCATGAGTTGTAAAGCAGCTTGGTTGCTGCACATTGTCTTTATGTTTTTTCATGTCTAGTTCTTAGGATAGAGGTAAATAAGTCTTTCTAGTTTGTTTACTCTATTTAGAAGTCACATAATTTTTGGCCTTTATGGCATCCTCTGGATCTTTTTGAGCAATTTTTGTAGCTGCTATGACTGATAGGGTGCCATCACACCTTTGGATTGTATCTTTTTCTTTTTGTCTGAAATAGAAGCTACGCTTTTCTTCGAGGAAAGAAAAAAAAATATACAAATACTTGTGATAAACTATATATATAAATTAATTCATGAATTATTGAACTTGCACAAATACATTTGAATTAGTCTTGGTTAATGATGACATTAAACTAAATATAAAAGATTAATTTGAGCATATCTCTCTATTTATAAAGTATTATAAAACACACACACGCATATATATATATATATATATATATATCTTGATGTTAGTGAGAAAAAAGTGTAACACCCCTCCCTGTGTTAGCCTCTTAAGAGTACAATTTCATTGGTTGTGAAAATTGCATCAAAGAAGATTGCACGAATTAACATCAAGTTATATATATATAATATATATAACATCAAATAAGATTGCACGAATTAACATCAAGTTATATATATAATATATATAACATCAAATAAGATTGCACGAATTAACATCAAGTTATATATATAATATATATAGCATCAAAGAAATATATATATATATATATATAACTTGATGTTAATCCGTGCAATCTTCTTTGATGCAATTTACAGAACTAATGAAATTGTACCCTTAAGAGGCTAAGACCAGGAGGGGTGTCACACGTTTTCCTCACATATACTATCTTCCTTGTGGAATTTGTTTCATAATTAGGAAGCTCAACCAACAAAAAAATTAATATACCTTTAAACTGTGTTGTGACTATTGCAACCATCTCTTCATCTGTGAAGCCATTATTTTATTGTACCAATTGGCATAGGCGCTGAGTCCACAACACAGTTTTTTTTTCAAAAATAAATTTTGGATTCATAGTTTTGATGCATTTTCATATCAATAAGTCATTTTCGTTTCAACCACTTGTCTCAAGAAGACCAAAAAGTTCCTAAATTTTTTGGCTATGTTCATTTGGTTCTTTAATGTCTATCGATAAGCTTCAAAGGATTTCATTGACAATGAAAAGGCATTTTCTGTGCCTATGTGAAAGTCAAAATTTGTGCCGATGACAAAATGGAAAAGGGTGTTGACGTTAAGAATTGTGCAAAAGTTTTTTTATCTCCAATCATCGACCAAATGTGTAACTTCGCATCGATACAAAGTTTTAAACCCTAGTGATTGCTAAAATTCTAAAGTCATGCCGACGAGAACTTATTGATGGTGAAAGTCCACTTTGGGTAGAATGAAAAGTCTTATGTATAACCGATTAAAAGTGGAAAACATGGCTAATAATGCTTATCACTACAGACTTAAACTTTCATTCTCCGTCGTGAGTTAGAATTTGAGCACTATGAGCTAGAATTTGAACCATGTGAGCTGCTAGTTGATTCTTAACTATTTTGTTGTGAGCTAAGTTGGTTTATCAGTTGAGGACATATTTTTCTTAGCGATTGTTTGCTTGGTTTTGTGTTTTCTGCACAGCTTGGGTGCGGTGGTTGGGCTTCTTTGGCAAAGTTTGGTTGCATTTACTTTCGATCATTTTTTTTGCACAATGTTGTTAGTGATTTGGCATTCTAGGTATGTCTTAAGAACTCATCATTTGAAGCTTTGAATGAATAATTCTACTGTTGTAGTGGACTATAGAAGCCGAGGATTGTAACTTCTCTTTGTGAAAAGAAAGCACATAGTTTCTACCTCTATTCAGTCTCTATATGAAGTTTTCTTGTGAATTTCATCTCTGGGTGGATAAATTTTGCAATTTAATTCAGATTGCATTGTACGTGCATTGAATTATGAGAAGGTAGTACCATATTTAGGAACAAATCTGAGAGGTCGTATCATATTTTACAGAGAAGGAATACCAGACAACTACTTTACAGGCCTGATTCAAGGCCCAAATTTTTTCTTCAAACATGGATAGACTCCCTGACGCTCTCGATTACAATACAGTGGGAATTAGAACCTAAAATCCTTTTTGTTCCACGATTACAATGCTAACAAGGGCAACAATTTTCTAGACTATAATTAAAGAAACAACGAAGTAAATTCCAACATCCAGGTGGAAGTCTCTTGACAGTAATTCACCAAATAGCATACTCGGAGCTACGAAGGGTTGGGAAACAGACACGCGGGTTTGTAGACCACCGGTTCATAATATTTCTTTTTAAGAAAAAAAAACATCCTGAAACGAAATCAAGGGAAAAATTTAACGTCAAAACAAAATGTGCAGTGATTACAGTGGCTTTAAAAATTTGGGGCATTAAGCACAATCTCCAAGTCCACAAGCCAAGCGTCGGAGAGCAACATCAGTCACATGACAATCATACAACACCAGTTAGCGCCCAAGGCCGAGCTCTAAGTCGGAAGTGAGGATCCCACAAGGTGAAATCAAGTGCACAACGCGTTAACAGGTAAGGGTCTTTCGAAAAGGGTCGACTAACATATTGGCAGGGTAAACGGACCACATGCACAACTTAAATAAATATTGTATGTAGGCTGGCAGATGTAACCGAAAACCCAACTGCGGACTACACGAGGCACCACCCACGATCTAATTCTACTCGCAGTCATCTAGAGTACAACACCCAAATACCAAGTCCACACTCCGTGAGGATGAAGAACCACGGGTAAAATTTTAGGGTGCGCAAGCAAGGAAGTAAAAGAATCTATATTAACGCCAGGTCGATTTAAAGGATACAAGAAGGAGCTTTCAATCTCAAGGCTAACATATCAAGTATAATGGGTCTGGAATCGACTTACACAGTTCTCATCTACCAAGCGAAAATCAAGAATGAGCTATCAATTAAATGATTCCACGCAATTACCAATCACCCAACGAATGCCAAATCAAGGTCAATGTTGAAATTCGACCACACTAAAAACACAGGTTTCTTTTTTAAATTTTTTACTAAAATTCAAACCACGAGCCTCCCATCAACACACAGCCCAACACTCGCTACCAACGACCAAGGCGTTGAGTAGGCAAGCCAGGAGGATTTGTTCAATGTTAATTACCGAGATTGCAATTAAATAAATTAAATCCCAATAAAGGTTTCCTAAACCAATTAGGATCAGGATCAATACTTTACCCAAGGAATTATCAATGCATTAGTTTACACGCACAAGTATCCAAAATTTGTGATAAACATATAAGAACTCAAGCACATGGTATTAGCCCATGAAGCTAGCGATTTCAAATTCCTTGAAACGTATGAACAATTTATGACGGGGCTGCGATTTAACTCCTCACACCAAGAGTCATTTTCAATAAATCATCATGACAAGAATTTATTCACTAGCGCAGACATGTAAAAGAAGATTAAGAATTCAGAGCCTTCATATAAAAGCTACAAAAACGAAAAATCTTATATGCAAACATGTCCAAGCAGATTTTAATTTCCTTAAAATTCCCCTTAAGTAGTACTTATAGATTACCAAACATTCACTCCTAGGGCTTACAAAACTTAGCAAGGAACTTAGCATTTTCATTTGAGAGATCCATTGTCGCTTACGACAATTCAAAAACATATATACACAATTTTAAACTTATTACAATTACAAATTTCAATGAGAATATCGTAACTGACGAAGTTTACTTGAAGATGATCTTCGACAAATGGCGCTCATTCCTTCCTCCCGCTTGCTAATCGTCGAGACTTCACCGGTACCTCTCAACCAATGCTAGGGGTACTCTTCTTTCCCCTTAAGCCCCCTGAGCTACAAAGGGGCCAAGCACACAAAACCATAAATACTCTAGCTCTAAGCTTGCCTCACAAGGTAAAGCCACCACTCTATCTCAAGCTTGGTATCCCAACTCTCACAAGTAAAACCAATCAAAAATAATTTGGCAGCATAACTTTACCAATAACGAGTGTGATCCCCTTTCCCATCTAGACCATTTACTTTAGAGAAATTTCCTCACCGACACATGCCCACATGCACAATTAATTAAATTTTTAATTAAATAAATTAGGATTCTTCTTCCTCACACTTGTCACCCTCTCCCCAAGTTGCACAAGTAATTACATATTTTATTTTAATTAAAAGTCAATTTCCCTCACATTTCACAAATGTGCTCCTTAAATCGTTCTTAGTTGTCTTTTTATTCCATAGATTCTTATTTAATGACTGACTCCTTACTAAATACTAGTTAGAGTTAAAATAAGAGTCTTCTTCTAGTTAGACTAGTGGTAGCTAGACTCTATATACCATTCTATGTGTACACTTATTCTCTCATGCTTCATTCCTTTCTTATCTTAAATTCTGTTTTGGTATTTTCTTGCACACGTGTATTATATCAAATCTTTAGATTTATCTCACTTTTTCTTAATTCTTAAATTGATTTACCTCATTTCTTTTTAATTTAATTAATAATTTAGTTTAGTCTCCTTACAAAAACTTAGACTTAGGCTTAATTTTTTTATAGAATAGGCTTAGACTTTTATTGGGATTTATAAATAAATAAAATTACTCGTAAATTATTGATATCTGGAAAGGTCTAAAGATATTTCAAGGTTTATAATTATTCTTTCAAGGTTTTCTAGGCCACCTAGATTCATTGACTCAAGTTTTATTTACGCGATGTGCCCTTCAAGATGCACCTCCGACTGGTTTTGATAGTTGTCCAACACTTGGAGTCAACACTCCATTCAGGGGACCTTGTGAGAGACTAAAGGATTCTAATGAATAAAGACTCCGCCTTATTGCGTGCCCCTTAGAATCTTCATGAGCTACTGTCTCAATATGCCTTCACGACATCATGGACCTCTCGAACTAGGTAATTGTTAACCTACAATTTGGGCCACGACGAGAGTGCTAATACGCTGTGACAGGGGCGCTGCCACACTTCTCCCTCAATATCTGGTTTCTGTGCATGACCCCTTTACTCCTTATGTGAGTCAGATTAGCAAGTATCGTCAACGTGCATCCATTGGCAAAACACTGTCACTGATCCATACACATAACCATACTAAATCAATCATATGCCACATATGCGTAAAATGAAATACTCAAACAAAACACAATCCACTACATGACTCAATCTGGAGCCCAAGGAGGTCCATTGATGCCATTGACATCCACAATCTAGCACATGTTTTGCACACTCATGTAAAATCGTTAATATCATTTGTCCATACATGATCCTGATGGATGTTGGTGGCCCCCCACTTATTCCAACTTGCTCATTTTGTTAGTTTTCTAGTTTGGTAGTTTTTTCCTAGTTTTTGAGTCCTTGACTTTCGGGGCCGTTTTGAGGCCCTAAAAAACGTTTTTAGGGCTCGCCATAGTCTTAATGTAAATGAAGTTAGAGTCTGACAGAAACATGTATAGTCCTCAGATAGACCTTTCCAACGGGCTATCATGCGCCTTAAACGAAGGTCGTATGCAAAAGTTACGACCTCGAAAAGTTGATGTACTAACTTACTCCAACGAAGCCCACATGACTTTTGGCGCTTCATCTCCTAGGGTTAGGTTTTGGGATGTTTAGGGTTTTTGACATTCCTGTTTATTGTAAAAAGGCCTTCAGAGCCTCATTGTAATCATCTTCTTGCAAATGAGCGCATACGTCACATTTCTTCTCAGAGATAAGCCGTCACCATTATAGCAAGCTTGTTTTTCGCTGCATTTTACAGTTTCAACTTATTTCTTTATTGAATAGAAACTAATTTTATTGTTTATCTATTATTCTGTGCTAAACATATTTTAATAATAATCTGTATTCATTCCGTTCTGCTCATAAAATCCAGATCGGTGGTATCAGAGCGGTATGCTCTTTGTCGTTCTTAATGCTTGTCTCCAACGAGGTCAGGGTACAAAGAATTGGGTCTTTAACTTGTTTCTCTTGAGGACAAAAGATCCCGCACGCTCAAGTGACCTCTCACGACGGGAGAAAAGAAAGACGACGGGACATGAGATCCTTTCAAAATCTTTCTCGAGGAATCTCTCACGCAATAGAGGAACGAGATGATGGATATTTTTGCGCAAATCCTTCGACGACTACCAATAGACGACACATCGCCCTCAAACGAAGGCGCCACCCCCTTCAAGGTACATATCAACTTTGATATTCCTATATTTGAAGGTCAGATAGACACAAATGTTGTAGATAAATGATTGAATCTACTAGAAGGGTATTTCTTTGTCCATAACTTCTTGAATAGAGAAAATATTACTTTCACGCTCCTTAAAGTCGTTCCCCATGTCAAAGATTGGTGGGAAACTTTCTATGAGAAAAAGGAAATAGATGAATCCTCATTATTTACAGTTGCGGTCACCTATGAGTCATTCAGGGATGCTATTAAGGAATAATACTACTTTGTCGGAAGTTATGATGACCTGTACGCAAAATGGACCACACTGCGGCAGGAAAGAAACCAAGCAGTGCCCGAGTTCACAAATATCTTCCATACCTTGCACACCAAACTGGTCTGCATAGATACATTTAGGTCGAAATGGAGTTTCTGGACATCTCGTCCTTGGGCGTGTCATACCAATATGCTGTCAAAATCAAACAAAATCTTAAACAAAAGACGTGGCAATTTGGGCCTGGGAACCCCTCATAGCAAAAGCCAGGGAAGGGCGACCCCAACCTGCAGCACAAAGAATAGAGAAAATATGGACAGTCTCAGGACAACCAGTGCAAGCTGCAAATAAAGAAGGACACAAGAAAGACAAAGAAATATACCAGGAAGTGGTGTGACTTCTATAAGAGCCCCTGACATAACACTGTTGATTGTCGCTCAAAGCAGTCGCTGGTGGCTAAGGTGAAAGCCTCTGAATCCGATGCGGGTTTCGACTCTGAGTCATAACCAGAAAGGGGGAGACAAATCATTGACGCAGAACTGAGTGCTACCGTTGCTACCACCAAACTCTAGCCCGGTGAACTAGACGAGCCAGAGGAAGACGAGTGCCTTTTTCATTCACAGATGTGGGTGAAGGGTACCCCGCTACACTTCATCGTTGATAACAATAGCCATAAGAACCTCATCTTAGTAGAGGTTGTCAAGCGACTCGCCCTGCCGACAACGCTGCACCCACAACCCTACACCATTGGATGGCTTCGTCAAGGAAGCGATATCTGCATCAACCAACAATGTCGCCTGTCATATGACATCAAACCCTTCAAATACGAGGTATTGTGTGATGTTTCTCCTCTCGAAGTTTGTAATGTTCTTTTGGGCCAACCATATTTATGGAAACGTCATGCTGTATATGAGTCTAGGCCTCGAAGTGTTATTATTACTTTGAACAAGAAATTGTACAGGATACCTGAGATAGTTCCACCTAGTGCTATTTCTTTGATCTCTGCCAAGCAATGCAAGAAGGTTATCTCTCAGATGGGGAAGTTTGTCTTCTTCGTGATTCGCTCTCATAATAAGTGAAAGATCTCAGCCACATTCAAGGCCTCCGCGGTCGATCTCTCCACACAGCAGAAGCAAGTGGATAAGGTCATGGGATAATACTCATATATCTTATCCTCACCTATCGACGTACCTCTACACTGTTAGGTCAAGCATCCCATCGATCTGACCCTCGACGCACTGTTTCCGAATGGGCTAGTCTACTTCCGCTCTCTGTTAGAGAATGAGGAGATCAAGCGCCAGATCCAAGAACTGCTCCACAAGGGGCACATCCTTTCCAGCTCATCGCTTTGTGGGAGCCTAATCATGCTGGTACAGAAGAAAGATGGAACCTGGTGACTTTGCATTGATTATCGGGCTCTGAATAAAATCACAGTCAGAAACCGGTACCCAATTTCCCAAATAGATGACCTCCTTGATCAGCTCACGGGGGCCAAATACTTCAGTAAGATTGATTTGAAGTCTGGCTACCATCAAGTCACGATAGAACAAACATATGTATGGAAGACCACCTTCATGTCAAAGGAAGGTCTTTTTGAATGGTTTGTCATGACCTTTGGTTTGACAAATGCTCTAGCCAATTTCATGAGGATGATGGACGATATCCTGCGACCATTCACCAATACTTTTGTAGTGGTGTATCTGGATGATATCCTCATCTACAACAAGAATTGGGCAGAACACTTGCAACATATTCAACGAGTTCTACACACCCTGCGACAACACAAAATATATACCAACTTGGAAAAATGATCCTTCGACATGGACATGGTACATTACCTGGGCTACATCGTTGATCAACATGGCGTACATGTGGATCCATTCAAGATACAAATCATTTGTGACTGGCCAGCCCCAACCACACTCACTGAGCTTCAGAGCTTCTTGGGCTTTGCCAATTTCTATTGTTAGTTCGTGTTGGGATTCTCCCATATTGCATGGGTCCTCAACGAAGTAATCAGGGGTGGTTGTAAGGAGAAATTTGTGTGGGGTCGGTCCCAACAACAAACGTTCGATGATTTGAATCAACGCTTGTGCTCAACCCCAGTACTTTCATTACCAGACATGTAACAACCTTTTGAGATCGAGATAGATGCTTAAGACTATGCTGTGGGTGCTGTTCTTACTCATCACAACCACCCCATGGGCTATCATAGCGAGACACTATTAGATGTTGTCCGTAAGTACCCCACTTACGACAAAGAAATGTACTCCATTGTGCAAGTTTGCCGCCAGTGGAGACATTACAGTATTGGGAAGGAGACAATGATCCACACTAATAATAAGCCGCTGCAGTTCATGCAGTCACAAGGAAAATTGCAGAATGTACGCCATCAGAAGTGGTCCACATACTTGCAACAATTTCGCCTCAACATCAAGTATAAAAAAGGAAGTACCAACCGAGTCGTTGATTGCCTCAGCAGATCGCCAGTTGCGACACTCACCACAATGCTAGACTCTTGCGGCCACGAGACCTCTGGATGGCCCCAACTCTATGAGATAGACCCGGACTTCGCCACCACCTACCAAATGTTGGGTGCAAACGCAGTTGTCGCTAATTTCCATCTTGAGGATGGGATGCTGTGCCGTCTGGGCCATATATGCGTTCCATCAAGCCAGCGAGCGAAGATGATTTGGGAAGCCCACTACAGTAGGGTAGCAGGACACTTTGGCGTCGAAAAGATAGTGGCAATGCTGCAAAGACATTTCTACTGGCCGAAACTTCAACAAGATGTCAACAAGTATATCAGGTCCTGCACTGTCTGCACTATTGCCAAACCGACCACTAAGAAGCAGAGCCTGTACACCCCTCTGCCTACTCCTGACAGGCCATGGGAATCCATCTCAATGGACTACATGTCAGGCCTCCCGTCCACCAAGAGGGGAAATGACTATGTTTTTGTGGTTGTTGATCGCTTTTCTAAGATGGCGAATCTGACCACCTGCAAGAAGAACATCACAACATAGGCCACTGCCCAACTCTTCTTTGAACGAGTCTGGGTACATTTTGGAATCCCACAAATCATTGTTTCATATCGGGACARTCGGTTTCTCAGCACATTCTGGTCGAGCCTCTGGTCATTKCTGGACACCATCTTACCAAATCCACGACCTTCAACCCTTAGACAGATGGCCAAACCGAGGTYGTATATTGAATGATCGTGCATATCCTGCACATGTACAACTCTAAGCACCCCCGCACATGTGATGAAAGTCTTCCCTATGTTCAACATAGCTACAACCGAGCCCTGCATAGCTCAACCGACCGCAACCCCTTTCAGGTGGGGTTGGGTTTCCAACCATTGGGTCCCATAAATGTTTCATTACCCCTTGCGGTCACCTCGACCAACTCATCTTTTGCTCCAACTGAAGCTGACAAAGCCACCCGGTTCATTGAGCGGATCCAACACATCTGCCGATAGGTTCATTATATCCTACAAAAGTCCAATTTCAAGTACAAACAACGCCATGATCAACACCGGGTGCTACATAAGTTTTAGGTGATAGACAAAGTTTGGCTGCATTTGCAGAAAGAAAGCCTTACAGGGCCCCATCGAAATCTTCTCCCACTCCGTTAAGGGTCGTACACCATCACCAAGGCTGTGGGTGATAATGATTTTGAGCTCAAAATTTCTCCTTTCCTTGGCCTACACCCAATGTTCAACGTGGATCTCCTTCGACCTTATTTCCCCCCATTATTGGACACATCAGAGGTAGCATAACAATTGACACCAACAGAGCTCAACCTCGACTACATACAACAAGAATCCAATGATCATATTGTGGACACATAGGTCAAGGGTACTCGCTAGCAAATGATCCAACTTTATCGAGTCGTCAAAGTAGGGAAGCTCCTGCACCAAGGCAAGTGGTTCACCTGTGACCAAATTCAACATAAATTTCCTCATCTAATGGATTCCATTGCTTCCCAAGGGGGGGTGGATTGATCCAGATGGATTTCGGTGGCCTCCCACCTATTCCAACCGGTTCATTTCGACAGTTTTTTCCCAGTTTTTAGGCCCCTGACCTCCGGGGCCGTTTTGAGGCCCAAAACAACGTTTTTAGGGATCACCATAGTCAAACTATAAATAGAGTCAGATTTCGACAACAACATGTGTAGTCCTCAGATAGACCTTTCTAATGGGCTATTGTGCGCATAAAATGAAGATCGTATGCAAAAGTTACGACCCTGAGAAGTTGATGTACTGACTTACTCCAACGAGGCCCACATGAATTTTGGAGCTTCATTTTTTAGGGTTAGGTTTTTGGATGTCTAGGGTTTTTTGCATTCTTGTTTATTGTAAAAAGACATTCAGAGCCTCATTGTAATCATCTTCTTGCGAATGAGCGCAACTGTCACATCTCTTCTCAGAGATAAGCCGCCACCATTCTAACAAGCTTGTTTTCAATTGCATTTTACAGTTTCAACTTATTTCCTTATTGAATAGAAACCAATTTTACCGTATATCTGTTATTTTGATCTAAGAATATTTTAATAATAATATGTATTCATTTTGTTCTATTCATAAAATCCAGATCAATATATATATATATATATATATATCAAATTACAATAAATTACAACCCATCAACATCATCATAAAAATCCATAATCGAACAAATAGCCATGTATTATAACCAGATCAATTGGACGCAAGTGTCCTCAAAGAATAAGTCGATAACATGTACCCGTAAGAGTGAAATGTTATATTAAATCTAATATTAAAGTGAGATAAAACATATTAAAGAGACTGTAATATTTCTCAATAAGTAGTTATTTAAAAACACACCGTTTGATTTACTAGAATGGACTAAATTCAATGGAGACAAATAATAGTTAAAAAATTCAATTTTCATAAAAGAGAATAATTTTGCAATATTACAAATGCATTTAATGTAAGATAATACTTAATGCATGTACTTCCAATTTGTAGATGGACGCACTGTCCCACTTGTACATGCATAAGGATACATTTACAACGTGGATTGAGATATCTCATGGTGAAAGTTAAGTATGCTAAAGCCAACTTTGAGTTGACATATAGACTACTTTATAGAGTGAAAGTTTAGTAATTTTGATTAATTGTAGGTTAAATGTTCTATGAAATGATGTTTTTTTTTGTTTGGATATTTGCTTAAAATTTGGCGAGAAATTATTAGATTCATAGATTTGAGTAATTATTTTTATGTAATTCGAGTGTTCGAGGGGTTTTTCAACATGTTGAATCCATTTCTGCATTCAAAAATTGATTTTGAACAACAAAAAATAGTGATTCATGTAAATTTATATCACCAGATTCCAACAAAAAAAACCATTTCATAGAATAGCTAGACAACGTCATTTTGATTATACTTAAATTTAAATCTAAAACATAAAATCACCTCATCTTCTAAACCAAATTATAATGCGATAATAATACGATACTATATATTATTTAGGGATTGGATATTGAATTTGTTTTCCGATCATATATTCAATATAACCTAAGTAGGAAGTAATAAATCTTAATTAGAATGAAAAAAAGGTAGGTGGATAGTGCGCCATCCCAAAAATAGTCTTGATTGGGCTTGACATTGATTTAGCTAAGAAAATATTTGTCGATAGTTAACTAACAAGAAATTATACATAGATTTTAACAAGTCAATACTTTAATAAAAAAGAATCATGTATTATATTTTACAAAAAAACATTTGTTTAGCTAAGAAAATATTTGTCAATAGTTAATAGTTAACTCACAAAAAATTATACATATAATTTAACAAGTCAATACTTTAATAAAAAAGAATCATGTATTATATTTTACAAACTATAATTAATCATCATATTAATTCACAAACAATTTATTAAAATTCATTGAAATGATTTATATACTATACACAAAAAATTTATTAAAATTCATTGAAATGATTTATATACTATAGTCTTATAAATTTCAATATAAAAACTATATTTGAAATCCTAAGCAATAATGTTTATTGATYAATTTTCTTTATTCATATGAAATGTATTAGTGGAACAATTTTAAGAGTGGTCTCATGATCTTCTATTAAAAATTTCAATTGCCATTTCTTGGACTTTTTTTTTATTATTATCGATTTTGACTTGTTTCAAGTGCAACCAAGCTGTTATGATTAAATAACTATATCGTGCACATATAACCTCGCTAGTAGTCTTGGAAAAAACATGATTAWTCAACTTATAAACTTCTTCAAATAAAAGTCCCATTAAAACCATTGAATTGATTGTGCATATATGATTGGAGGTATCTTTATACTCTTTTGAGCCTTTGACCTAGTTCATCGCATTAAATAATAATACACATTTTGTGGATTATTTTTTGGTTTGAGGACAATGAAAACATCAACTTCTCTAACCATGTAAAAAACATGATAATAATCCTTGTTCATGATAACCTCTTCATTATCTATTCTACATTGGTAGAATTTCCAAATGGGGGCAATGTTCTCTGTTGTTTTTTTTTTTTTAATGTTTCCGTGGTTTGATAAATTTGTTATTTTGGTTTTGACACTTGTCACTGGACTCTACATCATCAATACAAGCAAGACAAAAGCAAGAGTACTTCTATTTCTCAATTGAGTATATATTTTCCATTTTCTCACTCCTAAAAGAGTGTAATCCCTTGTTCCAAGGACTCTGACACAATTATATACCATTGATCTATCAACCTTGCTAACCACGACATTCCAAAATAACCTAATCAAGCAAAATATGTTTGTGTGCAAAATTTATGGGGGTATGGGCATTACTAACCTTGGCATCTTGGCTTTCATTCTCCGATATTCTTGTTCATGGAGACTCCAAAATAGTCATAGATTGGCTGAAGGGAAAAGGTACTTTACAGGTTGTCAACTTAGACTGCTGGAAGGATAGGATAGCTGATCTTATCAAGCTCTTCAAGACTATTTCCTTTGCCCATGTTTACAGGGGATTTAATCAAGAGGCGGACAATTTATCCAAACAAGCTCTCCAAAATCAATATGGGATCATTGCTTACTATCTATGTGAAGAGGGCCATGAGGGCCCGACTATGTTTTTAAATTTATATTAGAAGTCATTGGGGAGGCCACATTGAGCATATTATGTAATTATTTTGGGGTGTCTTTTTGTGCAGTTGTATGATCGGGTAATATGTTTCCTTCTACATGACTATGTAATTTTGGTTCTTTTAGAGTTAGTCGGAGTTTCTACAAGGGATATAGAACCCACAAAACAATTTTGTGATGAAACAATCCAAGATTTCCAAAGGAACTTTTGATGTAAAAGTCTCATATGCGAACAAATTATATTTCAATATAAATATAAAGTGAAATTTTATGTGGAAAACAAATAATTATTTCAATATAAAACACAAATGTATTTAATTAACTATAAACAATTACGTCATACACACTTGGGTGCATGAACCATCCTTGGGTTCAATTAGTGGCTTAAATTTGTTTTGCACYAGTGAACACCATCATCAAAATCTACAAGTTGAGCGTTGGAGTGATTTAATTAGTACCTTCTAAGTGCTTATTTTGCATGGGCCCTGGGACCATCTTGCTCTCCTTTTCTATGCTCCATCTCAAAGAAACTCCRGGTGCGACAAACGTTCATTTTCTTATGAAAGGTGACACAACCATAAAAATGATTGTGGAGGTTTAAATTAACCAACAWAACCATTTGAACTCACCTAATGATCTTTAAAAGTGGCCGCTTGTTTCATTATTCTTTATAAATTAAATCAAAACAATGATGAACAAGTCATGTGTATGATCATTAAATGAAAAAAATATACTTTTTAATCACTTCATAATTATCTATGTTGCTATCACATGCATCAATACTGAGCTTTGCATGTCTATACAAAATATGCACAAGTATAGAAACTTGGTATGGATGATAACACCAACTTTATATCTTCCTATGTGCAATGAAAGTGTAATTCTTATCAAAATCAACCACTGATAATATTATTCCTTTATGAAATACATTGTGTGATTGCTTGAAATATAAGTCTTTCTGTCGTGATCTATGATACTGCTTGATATATTTATATATTTGATCCCTGAACTTCTTCATGAAATCTATAAACGAAATATCTACTTCAAGAAAATCAATATTTTCTGAGGTTGTGTCCGAATATGTGATAAATGTGTACTTAACATTCATATCTCTTCCACTTCATAATGATATTTGACAATGGAGGAACATTAAGATCAATATAATACTTAGTAATAAAGAGTGCCAAATCAGAACATTATCTGTATCTACTACCACTAACACATTCTTTCTTATAATTTTTTTTATAATTCTCTCATGCACATAATATCTTGGATGAAAAATCATGGACATTGGAAGGACGAGGGTCATTTGGCCAATGTTGTATGCCATAATCTAGAAATGTCTTATAATACAACTAAATTTCTACATGGTATCAATAACAACACGTGTCATGAACATTAATGGTTGGCATAACATGGTTTAAATTTCACAAATGTGCTAAGAGTTTAACATCAATATTACTCTCTTGAGAATTATGGAACAATTCCACTTGAGTAACCAATGTTATATGCTTGGCATGAGTTTCATACTCACCTCTTGATATATGATGTCACACACTGTTGAATTGGTGGTAAACACCTCCTTCGGGACTCATGACATCGTTTAACAACCTCTCGTGGATCTGTTAACTTTGGTGGTTGTATAAAAAACTAATAGATAAAAAAACAATAGGTCGGCCTTTTGGTTTAACAACAAACATGGGCCAACAATTGGTATCATAGTGAAAGGTTGTGGGTTTGAGTCTGCTCGGTTGATGCCGAATACCTTAGTTGGTGCTAAGGGGGAGATTGTTGACTTGGTGTTCAACACCTCCTTTGGGACTTGTGACATGATTTAATAGCCTCATGTGGATCCATTAATTCTGGTGGTTGTATAAGAAACTAACAGGTCACCCTTTTGCTTTAATGACAAACGTGGGCCAACACACACAATCCTTTTCATTTGGTGAAACATGATAATGAAAATGTAAAAAATATTACACCTTAGCCCTCATATTATTTGGAATTCTATCTTGCTAATGTTGCCTACAAATAATAGTCTAGTAAGAAATATCATCATCCTCATCTAATTAAACCCTGATTTTTTTTATTGCTTCCACAATGTTTTCCTTTAGGCTTTTGATGCTTTTGAAATCATTGACATCAAAGGTTTCGATGAAGTTTCTTTTGCAATGACGCCTAATATCAATTCTCTATGGGTAGCCTTGAAATTGATGGATCACCAATTTCCAAGTGTATAAAGTGAAAGGAAACATTTTTTGATAATGCCTCATTTACTTTAGCCTCATTGCCACTTTTAATGCCTGATAATCTAATTGTATCTCTCAATGTTTTGTGCTTTACTAATTTATGTAATATTTCTACTAGTGTTTGATTGATTTACTTTCAAAATAAGTATTGCACAACACATTTACATTATCTCAAGTCATGCAATCATGGATTGTAGAGTCCCATTTCTTCGACATYAGTTGCACCCACGTTCTCTAGAAAATTGTCATCAAAGTGGATGTTGCTGCAATTGTYGATTAAATTCTGTGAATTGCTATTATACCCCTTTTTTGACCCTTTAGATGTTTTAGACTAGATTATGTATAAATTGTAAACAAGTGTTTATAATGATATGATTCAAGCTATATGATCTTAAATAAATGACCCCATATATAAATGATGTAAACATGTTTCTATGGATTCCTAGTGTAGAATTCAAGGCCAAGGCCCTAGTGAATGACTGGACATGTAGTTGCGGTAAATATGCTATCCATATACCATGTGGTAGGAATCCCATGACGTGCTCAAGATATGTAAACATTTTGTTGAAAATTAATATAAAGGTCCAAGACGGTTGCAAAGAGCACGAGAGGGGTTGAGTCCACTATAGGGGAAGATAAAATTAGGTGGCCCAAGGAGGGGGGAATAATCCTATGTTGCCTAGGATCTACTACCTTTCTATCACATGCCTTATTTAAATTTCATTCACTATATTTGACTAAAGAACCAACCAATGAATTCATAGCAGTTGGTGAGGAATGTGTTTCATATAGTTATAGAGGAATGGGGTTGGGTACAATCATCATGGGGAAGTGTAAGAGCCCTCCATCCTCATGAAAATACTTTCCTCGACCCTCATGGGAATTCTCTTATCCTCCATTCTCTTGGACACTCATTCCATTTTCACTATTCACCATACATACTCTTACCATTCTTATGTTCATGCACCACCCCAAGTTCTAAAAACAACAACCATTTTTTTTGGTTGATATACAAACCTGAAAATAACAAAATCAATTATGGGAGAGTAATTCATGGACTTAGGATGAGAGATGGATGGATATAGAGGATTATATATCATAGTATGTTTAGGAAACCTGCCTTTCCTTGTTATTTTCTACTTATTGGGTGGCTTACGATCAAAGTATTTTTTTGTTAGATTACTTCTAGAAGACAAACATCAAGATGGATTCCTCCCACCTACACTGATAGCAATACAAAGTATAATACTCTTGGAAAAGTTTTGAGAAGAGAGGGGAAATATCTTCCCGGTGTTATGTGGGAAGTGGATGCGAATGCCATGACTATTTGATAAATGGATGGTTATTTGGAGTGCTTAGTTGTGAACATATATATTGATTGATATTAAGATTAATTGGATTGGGTTCAGTGACCTATGAGTATGTAGCTAGTTTCTTTCACCTCTAGTGGCCTCATAATGTATCTTGGGGGGTTCATATACTCTCGACACTTATGGTTGTGTAGAAAATTTCTCTTACTAGCCAATTTCTTGGACCATCTTGGTAAAAGGATTTAAATGTTCCATATTTTCCATTCATTCTCTATTTATAATTTTGCAATTCATATTTATGAATTAGATGGACATGGAATCTTTGGTTTTAATGAGCTTATGCATGTTTGACATGTATGAATTTGAATTGGACCATCTTGGTAAAAGGATTTAAATGTTCCATATTTTCCATTCATTCTCTATTTATAATTTTGCAATTCATATTTATGAATTAGATGGATATGGAATCTATGGTTTTAATGAGCTTATGCATGTTTGACATGTATGAATTTGAATGGTATTGGATTTTTAATGGGTTTGAATTTATCTAAATATTTATGAATATGGGTTGCATCGCCATTTTTTGGGTTGGGAAATATAGAAGGGGATGTTACAATTGCCCGATGTGGTAGGATCTTGTTGCTAGTTAGATGTTCTTCCTGCTTAAAAATATAAATTATAAATTATAATTTGGAAAAGTGCTATAATTTGGAAAAGTGTGCGTGTGTGTGCGCACATGCACGTGAGTATTCAATTTAAAAACAAAAAAAAAACAAAAAAACAAATTTAGAATGATAAATTCAAATACATACATACAAACATACATAGTTTCAATTTTTTTTTTAAAACCAATTTAAGTTGAAAAATTCAAAATTTGAGAAATTTAAAATTTATGAAATTGTTGGCTCACCAATGGTGTCAATATCAATATTGACTTGTTCATTCATGTTATCATCTAGTTACTTGACATTTGTCAACCTAATTTCCTCATCTTCACCATGTACCTCCACATAGCTTTTTCATCCRTTTTATTTGTTATTTTTTTTCTTGTTTAATGTAATTGTGCTTTTTCTCATTCTTTTTCATCTTTATCAATTCTCTTGTGACCATATTTTCATTTGCAACTCCTTCAACATCCAATGTTCAAATAATTACAAACTTGAAATCCAATGCCCAAATTCCACATGCGATAAACCAAGTTCCAATATCTCAAAGACAAAATTCAATTAACAAGTACTTTTAGATCAATATCCTTTTCTGTTATCTTTTTTTAGAGGTAAATCTCTCTCTCTTGTTTTATTTAGATTTGTTGGCTTCAAAAAATTCTCTAGGAAGGGTTGAATTTAACTCTCAACCGAGAGTTTTCTAGGGTTGCTTTGGGATTTTGATTGAGAGTTAAGTTTAACCCAAGGCAAAAAATATTGGTGGAAAAATTTCTAGTTGGAGAGTTTTCTAGGGTTACTTTGGAATCTTTATTAAGAGTTAACTTTAGCCCAAGGTAAAAAAATGTGGGTGGAAAAATTTCTCATCCAAGAGTTGAAATAAACTCTCGGTTGAGAGTTTTGGGGTCAACTAGAACAATAGAGTTACCTTAATTTTTAGAAACCTGTAACTTCAACAAGGGCGGACCCTTGAAATTTTTGAACGTCATTTGTTGGATTTATTACCAATATATTAATCTTTGAATCTAGTTTTTAATGATATAATAATTTTGGATTTGCATTAAGAATTTCTAGTTTTAATAATTTTGTTTTGAAATTTATCACTCAAAAATTTATCTATTTTTCAAAATCGATTACAATGAAAATTCAATATTATCAATATAAAAAATAGAAAAAAACACAGTGTACTTCCTCTCATTGTCTTCTTCAAAAGATAATTTTTTTTTTCTTGGTAATGATTGCATGAAATTGAAAATTGGGGGGCCACAAGAATGTGTCAATACAACGCCATTTTTTATTTACTCTATTTCGATAAAAAATAAATATTACTTGAATATGAAAAAATAATAAAAAATGTTGATGCAGTTGATGCAGTAGTGAAATGTTTTTTTTTCCATGGAAAAAAAAAACATTTTCATTACTATATGGTATAAAAGTACATTATTCATGTGCTAAGGCACCATTATAAGATTGATGTCGAATTCTCTCCTGGTTTTGTCTCATATTTTCAAATTCTTTTCCATCTTCTCAAAGATATAGTACAAAAGACAACTATTTCATCCATTGGTTGGGTATATTAACTTATCCCTTCACTTTWAAAAAAACAAAAAATAGTCCATCACTATGCATATTTTAAAACTCTTAAAGACTTTTAGAAATAAAGATGACAAAATACCAATACATCAAACAATTTCCCGAGTCTCCACTATTGTATCCCTATCAGTTTCTTGAAAAAGTAGTTCGCCTGATTCCAAAGAGAGACCCTCCTTTGAGAGGCCATCGACCTTCTCATTCATTTCTTGGTATATATGACTTATATTAAACTTGAAGAATACTTAGGTGACCTCCTTCATATGGATTTCTACTGCAATCAAATCAATATTGTTAATTTGTTGTGAACCCTACATCCATTTCACCACCATTGTAGAATCTCCAAAGACATGAATCTCTCTTATTCCACTATCAATTTTTTTCCAGAAGGGTTTTTAAATCCATAAGTGCTGCTAGGTTATTTGATCCCATTCCTATATTCCCTTTGAAGGAGATAAAATGAGAATTTTTAAAATAAATAATTCCACCCAAACCACATAGCTTTTTTGACCCTTGACAGGCATTGTCGAAGAGGTTCGAACAAAATTTTTCATCCACCAACAAGTCCCCTACCTATCTCAGAGGTTTAAGAAAACGATCAATTCTATAAAAATTGAATAAAACAATCACGTGAGAGAAGACCTCAAAGGATGGTATTTTTGAATCATCAAAGATCCTACCATTCTAGGCTAGCCATAGTCCCCACAAAACTAAACAAGGCATGGATTGATATTTCTTGAGCTCTCGATGCCTGTGCCAGTTGTGCAGACAATTTTCAAGAGAATCCTTGATCCAAAGATCTTGTATTCTCAACGAGTAACATATATCCTTCCACACTTGTTTGGAATATGAGCACTAGATGAAAAGGTGTACATTAGTTTATTCTACTCCATAACAAAGTACACATACCCATGGACCCTAAACCTTTATTTGATCCATAGCCTCCCAAATAAGTACTTTTTTCTGTAGGGATAGGCACATAAATATTTTGTTTTTTTTGGAACCCCTTCCTTCCAAATTTTTCCCACCACTAGACTAGAGGGCCATAGATAGTGGATATCAAGACTTGATAGCCCAACTTCGCCTTGTAAGTTCCATTGATATTTTTTCCAACCTAAACAATATTTTCCTCATCATCCCTTAGGTGTATATGATCCATTTTCAATTCCGTGATTAGGTCATTCAAAGATCTCACTCGATCCCCATGTTATCCTAAGGTTTCAGAGTTTTTCCACCCTTGTGACCATATATTCATCCTAAGTGTATCCCCATCTTATGAGAGAGATGATAATTTCTACTTTTGTAGGTACTGGATCAGGTCTCGTGCAAGAAAAAATTTAATCCCGCATCCCATGATGAAATCTATCCCCACCCTTACCTTCGATCCATTTCTATCATTCCATGCTAGGTGATTTCCAATCAAATAAAAAAAGACACCAGAGCCTTCCAGTGGAGAGAGCCATTTTTCCAGGACTTTTTCTCCTTCCTAATCCAAGTAAGGATATTATCAGGAGCCAAATAATTTTGTTCCATCAATCTATTCCAAACATTGTCCTTGATTATCAAATTCCATGGTGTCTTAGCTACCAAAGAGGTACCAAAGGCATTGATGTTTTTTAGACCCCAACCTCCTTCACCTTTCAGTTTTGAGATGGAACACCAACTAGTCTAGTGGAACCCCCCTACCCTTCCTTTCCATTTCACATAAACTAGAAACTTATAATATGGATTTTTTCTAGTAGTACTTTTGGAATATGCTCCAGTGACCACCAATACACCAGGATAACTTCTAGGGGTGAATTTACAAGTGCTAGTCCTCCTCCTATAGACAACCACTCGTTACACCAATGTTGGATCCTTTTTTCAATTAAAGCTATCAACCATCCCCAATCTTGTTTTCCATAATAGTTTTGTTTTAGAGTGTATCCAAGTTACTTGAAGCCGACATAAAAAATTTCTACCTGAAAAATTATATAAATCTTTGATATCCTATTCCATGCTCTCTCGCACCCCATTAAAACACAATTACGTCGACTTATCAACATTGATCTCCAYACCCATCATCTTACAATAGAGATTCATATTGTATTTCAACACTTTTCCTTCTAACATTGATCCATTTTTGAAACACATAATATCGTCCATGAATAAAAGTTGATTAAGATAGAAGTATTGATCCACTCTTATTCCTTTCAATCAACCCGATCTCTTGGAATTCATAATAGTTCTACTAAATCCTTCAACCACTAGAAAGAAAAGATATGATGAAAGGGGAAAATCTTGTCTAATTACCCTTGATAGGGTGAATAAAGGGGATGATGCGCCATTTATTAAAAATATGAAGGAGACTGATGAAATGCATCCCATTATCTAGGTTACCAAATGCAAAGAGAAACCAACTTGAATTAAAAGCAATTTGAGATATAACCAAGAAACTCTATTGAAGACATTTGAAAGACCAAGTTTTGTAACAATTGCACTTAATTTATTTGTCTTAATGTTGTGTAGACCCTTTTGTGCTACAACAATCGCCTCATGAATCTATCACCCTTCCAAAAACTAAAATTGTTCAGGAAAATGACTTTAGACATAAGTTTTTACAATTGGACCACCAAGACCTTTGTAATGATTTTATACACACAATTGCACAACGAGATCGACCTAAAATCACTGAAACTCCTCAACTTATCCACCTTTAAAATTAGTGCAATGAAGGTGGAATGAAATTTTGGGAGAACCCTACCTCACATCTTGACTTCTTCCACTATCCTTAGAAGATCAGTTCTAATTAGATCAAAGAATCCAATGAAGAATTCCACTATCCATCCATTGGGGCCTCAGATTTTCCCTTTTTTGTTACAAAGACATGACCTCTAATAGTCCTGTTAGGCTGACCGTCTAAAAAAAACTTTCATTATTCCTTTCCAAAACCAATTGGGAAAAAAAGGAGCAAACCTTCACGACTTCTACGATACTAGAAAATTTGATTCTTTTTATATTTTTGAAAAGTGGTGAACCCTTAAATCTGCCAAATTTTTGAAACCCATTACCCCATGATCTTCATCATCATTCAGTTCCCATATTTTGTTGATTTTCTTCTAATAGTTAGTGAAGCGATGGATTTTTTTGTGTGTTTTCGTCCCTTTTAGCTCCATCCAAACTACCCTACTTTTCATTTGCCAATCCACCTCTCTAGCTCTGAGAAAAATTGCCTTTGATGTTTCCAAATTTGCTAGATCGATAGTTCATCTTAAAAAAAAACTCCAGAAGCATCACTTTGAAAAATATTAACTATTGCTTCCTCCACATATTTTAGAGATTCGTCCCTAGTTCACATCTTGAAAATTGACCATGCCACTACTTTMTTCTTGCAATTCAGTTGTGAGTTGACAAATTGTCTACTCACATGAATCTCTAAGTAAGGATTGAAAATGATCCATTCCCTTTTAACCAACTCTACAAATTTTGTTTCCTCTAACCAGAGTGGGTCAAACTTGAAGGGAGTTGGGGGATTATCCTATGCCATGGAAATTTCAAGGAAAATGGGTTTATGGTCCAAGCTTCTTCCAGTTCCCACCCAATTTCATTACCTATCCAAACCAACCAAAAAATGTTCCACAACTAGGAAGCGATCTAATCGCTTGGATATACCCACATTCCCTAGTCTTTTGTTTTTCCAGGTGGGATTAAGTTTTGCTGGCTCCACATCAATTAGATATGCTATTATTATATGATGAAAGAATAGTTACATAAAACCTCAGGATGGGCCGCAACCGCCTAGATTTTTTACCCACTAACAAAGAAATTTAAGTCTCCACCTATAATCATATTGTTCTCCTTTATAAAGGACTAGTTAAATAACTAATCCCAAAAGTTCTTCTTCTTATCATATGATCCGTAGACATTTAGAATTTAAATATCAGTGTCCAAAATTTCACACCTTAACACCATGCATAAACCTAACTGCACAAAAAATACATCAATTAAAGAAAGGTCAGACTGCCATCCCATTGAGAGGCCCCCAAAAATTCCACCAGCGTCTACCCACTGAAAATCCTAATTACTGAAAATATTTTTTTGTCAATTTTCACATCCAACTCTATCTGAGTAATTTTTAGATCTAAAAATTGCTTCTTAGTGAGCTAACAATAAACCCTAGCTATTATCACTGAACAATTTTTAAACCAAAAATTATTGACTGAAAATATATGTAGCGGAAACAACAAGATCATAGATGAATCATCAACACATATATTGGAAACAAATTTATATTCTGTAACCTTTTTAATTTCATAAATTATGAGGGAAAAACCAACCCTCCCAACCAATACAAATCCACCAAAATCTGAGGACAACCTTGTCCTCAAATAACTAGAAAAATCAGAAAACCAAACCTAAGCAAATCCCTAAAATTCTCTCTGCCCAAAAATCTATTGCAGACCACCTGTATGACTTGTTGACGTCACCTGCACTACTGTCGACGTCAATCTATATAGACCTGCTCCTGCCAAAAAATATTTATACGACCATATGTAATTCACCTTACTGCAACCCTCATACACATGTGATTGTGCCCACTGTAACCCACATATACATGATTCACCTTACTGCAACCCGCGTACATACGCGATCGTGCCCACTACAACCCTCATACATGTATGAAAACCTATACGAATAATTTCGTATGATTCACTCAGTTTCTTCCTTCCTAGCCCATATTTTCTAGAGTTACATACATTTGTTTACTGAGATCACCAATCTCCTTGGCACAAGTGCATACTCACTTATGCCAACTCCATCATGTCTCCACAGACTCTACTACAAAATCAAATTCCATAATGACCTCTCTTCTTTATACACAAGTATTATGGGTCAACATAGATGCCCCTCCACAATTCAAAATCAAATTAGACTTTCTTGTGGGTGTGAAGCCCCTACACAAACCCACAAATCCCACCACCAAACCCATGACGCCCCAACTTCATTCCAATGACAATTTTCTCCAAACGAAGAGTGTAATGTGGTGCCCATGATGATTCCCACATGCCTGACACCTATTCCACGTGATAATACCTTCCTAAATCTACATAAATGAACACTCCCTCTTAGCGAGGGAGGTATTCTCAGCACACTCCACAATCACCTGGAAGTAGGTCTGTATCTCATCCTGGGAGTAGTTATGTCTCCTGTGATGAATCGGCTACCACAATTGCTCTACAATTTKCCTAATTGGATGCTCCCCTATCACTGAAGAAAATCATGCTCTCCAGTCCTCTTGATTGGCTGCATCTTCAGTCACTGAAGAAAATCCTACTTTCTGGCATGATCCCTCCCTAGAAGAAGCCCTTCTTCTAGAAGCCTCTTGCTCCTAAGCATATTTCTTTGCCATCTCAACCCATAACACCCTTTTGAAAGTATTGGAAGATGCCTCTCTCCCACCTAGACCTGAATTTTGGCTCCCTAAGAATGGATGATTCTCCCTATGAGCCTCTTGACTCCCTTTGAAGTCAGACTCCCTCTGAGTTTCCTGACTCCCTTTGAAGTCAGATTTGTTGGAGATGTTAAACACACCTAGGATTTTCCTTTCTTTTTCTTTTCCTAAGTTTATTTGGCTATGTTGAGGGTCCCTTAGTGTGAGATATTCTCCCCTCATTGAGGATATTCTCCCCTAGGCAAGGGTGCCACATACTCTCTAGCAATCCTTGTTGATGTTTTAGTAGCTGCGGGAGGTATTAACCTCCAAGTGTAACCTATGACTTAGAATAGAATATTCAGGAAGTAAGTGAAGCATTAAACAGATGTGTGGAAACCTTAGAAGACAAGTCGTCCTAGTAGAATAAATAATATTAGAATATTATTTTCCAGAAATACAAGTCAGCTCCACAAGAAAAAGATAAACATAAAATATAATTATCAGAAAGTTAGGTCGGCCTAGCTAGAAAAGTTACTGGACAGATTAATATAAATAGAGGATGTTTTAGCTCATTTGTACACCCAATTAGTGCACAAGTCTTGTGGAGAGCTGTAGTTGTAGCTGCAAATGTAGCTGTAAGGAGGAATAAGGGCACATGGTCATCTCTTGGTCTTGGTCTTGGTCTCTCTCTTGGTGATTTTCTTAGTGATATTCTTGCTAAGTATGGTGTAAGTTTGAGAGAGAGAGTATAATGCAGATGTAAGCTGCAACAATTGTGTATGGTATTATAGATACTCTCTCTCTTATGCGCTATCATCAGAGAAGGATCACTCTACTTGTCTTGAGTTGTTGCTGTAGTTAACAACTAGGGTTTATCTATTTGTTCTGGAGTAGGCTTGCTATAATTATTCTAAGTAAAGTTTAGTGTGCTCGAGGGTGGTATATGTGAATTCCTATTGTTGGGTGACAATGATGTGACATTGTCTATGGTTAAACGAGCATACCAAAATTTCAACATGGTATCAGAGTTGATTTCCTTCCTAATAGTATAACCTCTAGAAGGAAGATCCTTAGTTTCCCCCATTACCAAGATAGTTGAGCACTTACTGAACTCACTAATAAGGTCTCCTAAGTAGGGCACATCTCTTCCTTGGATCACATCTGCAAATTTCTAAAGTTGAGATATTAGAGTTTCCTCATAAAAACCCTAGGTTTACAATGCCAGTTCCTTCATGCAAGTTTCAACACCAGTTGCAGTGCCAGTTGAAACACCAATTGCAGTGCCATTTGCAACACCAGCTGGAGTTCCATTTGTAGCACCAGTTGCAACACCATTTGCAGTTCCAACACCAGTTGCAGTACTAGTTGTAGTAAAGTTCCTGTGAAACGTTGGGCCCAATATTTGGTTGTTCTAGTGTGCCTTACCCTAGCGCATGTCCAGTTACCTTTAGATTGCAAGTTGGAGCACTTTGAAGTTTTAGGGTTCGTCATTGATTTCCGCTACTGCCGGATGGTGCCATTGTCTGTCGTTGCCTGTCGCTACTATCGAAGGTATGTACTTATATATGTTTAAACTGTATCACTATTTTGAGTGTGATTGAAGGAGAAGGGATCTCTAGTCCAAGCAACAATCATAGATCTAGAGGGATCTCAGATCCAACACATTCAGAGGAACAATGCACTCCAGGTTTGATTGTTTTCATATGCCTCTAGATGTTATGGCATTATTGTGACCTTATGAACATCTAGTTTTATTTTTATCTATTGAAGTTATGATTATCATAGTAACCTATGTTCAAAGTTAAAGTTAGAAACTAAMTTTAGTCAAAGTATTAGATTGATCAAGGTTGAGACTTTAGAGTTTATTTGCACTATATTCTCTAACTCATATTTCTGTCTAGAAATCATATTGTCTTAAGTACACGGGACATGTTGAAGAGAATACTCGTCATATTGAGTGAAGGAGACTCAGAAGAAAATCAACAACACTCGTTCTTGAAGATAAGACTCCAGGTTCCAGGTTTGATTAAATTAATAAGTTTCCAATTTGCACATATCAAGTTTGATAAATGCTACATTACTAGTTGTGACAACAATCCTTGAAAGGTTCTATTACTGCTAAATACAATGAATACTTGGTAGCATGTGCGTACTATTAATATAAATACTTGCAAGATGAACTAACATTTCCTCTAGGAGATACTTCTTGTTTTGCTTCCAGGTAGGCCACCTTGGTAATAATATGATGATTAACATGAGATTGTCTTTTTTTTTTATTCTTGTTGACATAGATGTGTTCTTATGAAAATGATATTATACTTTTTGTTCTTGTTTTCTTGTTCTAGGAAGGTTACCATGGAGGAATGATTAATCACAACACTAGAAGAGTGTTGTTCCTATTTCTTATTATTGTATTTTTATTTTGGTTCTTGTTCCAGGAAGGTCACAATCAATATCTCAGAGAAGGAGATACTGTGATTATTGTTCTCGTTCTTGTTTTTATTACTATAAGAGTATTATTCTTGTCTATTGTTTTTCCTTTTTTTGTCCTTGTTCCAGGAGGGTCACATGTGATAAATCTAAGGGAATATATAGTGACAGTTGCATGAGACAACATATTAGATGGTCTCTAGTTTGAGACATGGAGCAGACTATCCAGTTAAGAAGTTGTATACACGATCGTATACATCCATGTACCAAAGAAGATAAAGGTGAAGAAGGGTACTTTTGCGAGTTACATAGTATCTCATATGGAGAATGATTGTAAGGAGAAGAAGGCTCCAAATATGATCGAACAAATTTGTCTAGTGCAGTTGATTACTCTTCATATCATCAAGAAGAATTAGTAGAGCCAGGAGGGCCTACCCATAATCGTTGCAGTAACCAAGAAGAGATCATCATGGTCCTGTGAAACTTTGCAGGATGCAAAATTGTTGAGCCATATCATGAGGAGAAGATGGCTCTGGAGATTATATAGAATCAGAGGGAGTCAAGCTTTAGAGGGATAATGGAGAATCAAAGACTTTCATATTCAGATGGAAGAGATAGATGTCTTCCAGAACTGACAGACATATGCCATGGGTTGAGAAGGATAGATCGAAGCTTTAGAGGCTTCGAGGAGATATGAGATTTTATGGGAAGATTCCCTTGCTTCAGTAGACTTTGCTATAATGAGCGAGGAGGAAGACAATCAAAAGGAATGAGATACATATATTTTCCTTGGTTCCGAGACTAGAAGGGAAGTAAGTGGTGACTTCCAAGTTGATCTAAAAGATCAAGCATGTTGCAGATAAATGGCCTAGATATGTATGAAGCCTGATTTGTGTCCAGAGGATTCTCCCAACAAGAGGGAGAATACTATGAAGATACACTTGCTCCAATATATTTCTACCAACAAACATATAGTAGATATGAACAAGTAGCATATATGTTGACCAAGACTTTGTCAGGGACAAGCTTGGAGTGGTCCAAATGTTTTTTCTCAAGTAGTGAGAAGTGATGTGTTCCCCAATAGAGGGAAGTGATGAGATCCCCAGTAGTGGGAGATACTCTAGCATAGGTTGGTACTCCAACGCAGGTTGGTATGATACCCAACGCAGGTTGGTACTCCAATGCAGGCTGATATGCTACC
>SNQJ01S0000343.1:1116472-1140582 GCA_010110895.2 Picea sitchensis | reverse complement strand
ATTGTGTGTTTTGAGATTTTGGAGAGTGTATCTCTCTTCCTACTCCAAAGCACTAGCCTAGCTAAATGTTGGTGTAAAAGAGCCCTAGAAAAGAGTTACTAGATAAATTTTAAGATTACGCAGTGTTTTTAAAAGTTGTTGTTTACTCAAAGGTATCGGAAGTGAAACTCATGTTGTATGACTCTGACCCAACAATGCAAGGATAAGAATGAAGTATTTCACTTTTCGTTCAATGAATCCTATGTATGGGAGAGAGAGAGTTTTTCAAATCAACCTTGTACTATAATGCAAAATTTCCTTCAAAATGTAAACGCAAACAATCATTTATCAAATGGCAATCTGTTATGTATCTTTTTCAAATACTTCAACAATCTCAATAATTTGATTTTTCAATGTTTTCTAACAACAAAAACAAGTTTTTGAAAGAAAAAACTTTTGTTCACTTTCCAAAAAGGATCCTCACTATGCCAATGAGAATACAGAAAATCAAATGAATGAACAAGCAAATAACCCACTCTACTCTTTCAATGAAAGCAAAAATACAAAGCAAACCAATTAAATTTCTCCAAATGCAAAAGGAAATGATTTATCAAACCATAAGCAAATGAGAAAAACCAAACAAACTTAACTTTCAAACCAATCACTGGTGCTTAACTAATCAGACACACTTAGCTTCTAAAGTCAGAGAGAATGGTATTGCCAAGAAGAGTCAAGAAACGAAAGCCAAGCCACAAAAGACAAGAAAAGCCTTGAAATCCTAAGACTATTCAGACAAGAAAAATAAATCAAGAAATATATCAATCATAGGTCCGAGAAACTCATAAGAGGTATTCCAACTGATTTGAGCAGTCAGAAAGACCAAAACTCAAATTCAAAATTTTTGAAAAATGATGTTCGCAGGCAATCAATGTAACACAGTGCGAGAATTAGTGATTCTCGCAGGCAACCTTTAAGCAAGATGTGAGGACCTCGCACTGAAACATATGGATAGGGTGCGAACTCTAACAGTTATCGCAGGCTGCAATGAGGCACAGTGCAAGAATTCCTGAACTTAATAAAAAATTTGAAAATTGAAGCAAAATTGACAAAATTTTATGGACTCAGAAGGTCTGTCAGGGTATCCTGAAGACTCAGAGACTGATAGGACAAGAGAAAAATGAAACCAGAGCAAATGGACACAGAAAAATACAAAAAACCACCAAGAAAATGGGATTGTCCCCAGTTGAGTCACCAATTTTGTTATTGGATAAATCCGTAAGTGCGGACACAAACCGATCTCCCTAGATCCACCTGGATCTAGAACAAAACAAGACAGAATGATACTCTTTCCCTAGATTTTAATTATTGAATATACTAAGAGGCACGATTAAAGAACATACCTTAAAAGCGCTTCCTTTGATCTTTGTTTCTCCTACTTCGCTCCAATGCTCTCGTATAGTCACGATCAAGACAATACAAACCAATCGAAGTGAAGAAAGTACATTCTATTCAACAATTAATCTATGTATATGATCAAGGAGTTATACAATAAAGTGCAATTAACTTTATGGGAAAGGGACACATTACTGTATTATATTGATAGAAAGTAAAACTTACAACCTGAGCCTTGATGTTGCAAGCCTCCTTTTGATGACCCTTAGCTCTGACACACACACTTGCTCACTTGCATGAAGAAGATCAACCACCTTTGATAAACTTGCTAGAGTTCTCTAGCTATTGTAGTTTCAGTCCTTCACACAATCATTCTCCAATGTCTCTCTTGCTTGTTTGCTTCTAACCTTTTCCATGAGAATCCACTCAATATATAGGAGAGAATGAATTGGTTACTTAGATAAGAATGATCCCACCATATCTGGAAATCCAGTACTTAGATAACCATTCGAATTTCATCTCATCCTTCTAGAAGGTTCGAGAATTCATCGTTTTCCCTTCTTTAGAAAGTGTTTGCACCCTAGCAGTTATGCACAGTGTGAACTTCTCGCACCCTGGCTTAAAGCAGCCTGCGAGAATCATGCATTCTCACAGGAAAATGTATTGGCAGCCTACGAACGTCCTCAAAAATTATATTTCTGGAAAGAGAAGAAAGTAACTTTTCTCAGGGGAAAGATCTAATGAAGAGCCTGAGTACACCATAATCAATATATCATCATGACGACCAAAATTATGGGTAACAAGGCCATGTTCACTCCAACCCTTCAAGTACACATATTTCTATGGTGGTGGAATTGATATTACACAGATGAGATCTCATTAAATCCATCATGGTTACTCTTGGTGGCACAATAATGATTGGTTACTCCATCCTTATTTTGCACTCCTCAACGGAACCTCATGAGCGACCCAATCCATGGCCTACCCTCATAACAACGTATAACCTCTTGGGTGAGAACATGAATTATTCATCCCATGACATGGAAAGAGTATCTAGTAGGCATGGATAGGGACACTCCTCCTCCTCTGCCAATGGTGCACATGTCACACCTCCTTCATACAACCTTTACCTGTATGTAAGCTAATTGAAAATTTTCATCCATGTATCTATATACATATAGAGACACATATCAAATAGCATTGTCCAAAGTAAATATTGTCATGCAAGGAAGCTATTGAGGAGCGCACCTTTGCGGGCCATTTCTGGGAGCTTCATTCATCCGATTTGGGTGCCGTTTCTTTTGATAGGTTCTTGAGATGTGGTAGAACATAACCAAATCGTTGTTGTAATCCATTGGAACTTACATTACGTACTTTAAAATATTTGAAGAGAAATAAGAAAGCCCACTGAGACAAAGGCTCGGAGACGTAGGCGATATTGTCGAACTCCGTTAATACATTGTTGTTTATGGTTTGTTGTATTCATGCTTAGGTTAAGATCTGTACATTTCTTAATGGCTGATATGTTTTCTTCATTAAATATTCCTTCTTTCATCAGTTTCCTCAATGATTAATTAACACATGCATAATAACTCAACCATTGTCGTTTAAAAGATCCATTCGGATCAAGTGGTATCAGAGCTAGTTGACAATTGGAATTTGAATTTGCATGTTTAACAGGGAAAAGCACATCTCAGTTGAGAAAATGGCATCTAAAGAGGGACTTTCTCAAGATGAGAAGGATATGCAAAAAACTCTCTTTTCCATGTCTGAGATGGCGAAAGTGTTGTATGAAGACTACTTGGAACAAAAGAGATCGATTCAAGTGAAAACTTCAAAGAACAACAAAGGCAAAGAAGAATTGAAGGAATTTCCTTCTACATCTATTTCAGAAAATGTCTCTGAGGTATGCAGTGGAGGTCATTCATCAATTTCACATTGTTCCCATCAAGATGGTTTTGGTGCATTTGAAAAACATACAAGAGGTATAGGTTTGGAATTCCTAACCAAGATGGGATATGAAGGAAAGGGCCTTTGAAATAAGGTCCAAGGTATCGTTAATCCCATAGAGGTTGTGGAAAGACCTCGTTATTTAGGATTGGGATATGGTGAAGAGAAGATTGGAGCATCCTCCAAGATGGGTTCCAAAACATCGGAAGCAAGTGATGCTTCATATGATCGGCCTAAGTCACTGCAAGATCGATTCACGAAAAGTGATGGTGTATCACTCCTTGATGGTGATTGTGAATGAAAATCATCTCCAAAGCAAAGTGAAGATCAACAAGAGAGGTATAATGGTCTTGATTTTTCCAATTCTCTTTTTTATTATAAAAATCATAATCAAGTAATTTGAAACTTGTGGAATATTTATCCATGTACTTTTTGTCATTCACCCAAGCATTGTATTGAAAAGTGTTTGAAGAGAAAAAAATTGTACAAGAAGTTGATGTCAACCAGGAAGGAGACAAGACATAAAAACTCAACTCCACAATGGAAGAAAGAGAAGGGTAAACATGGATGGATGCCAAAAACTCACTACACTCATTGCAACAGGGGTGGACATCAAAAGGCTAATTGTTGGAAGCTTAATACAGAGCTTCATCCAATGAAGGAAAAAAGGATTGCGCATGTACTCACAAAGGAAGAGGCATTACCAGTGAAGCAAGAGGAGCACCATGAAGGAAAGAAAACAACCACTTAGTTTTTCCAGAAGTAGATGTCACGTCTTCATTGTATTTTGCTTCCATTAATGTAATCACACATGTTGAAATGATGACTTGTTATAACATCATTTTTGTACAACATAGTGTTTTTTTTTATCCTTATGAGTATGTAATCAATAAAGGGTCATTTTGTAACCTTTTGGAGGACGAAAAGGTCTTTAGTGGGAAGGTGTGATCCAAAATTGGATCCAGGAGCCAAATGGGGCTCAGAAAGGCCTAAAAATCAAAGTTCTCGGAATCTCTTCAAAATGGGCGTGTGCATACGCCTCTGTGTTATGAACCCAACGCAACTTGAACGAGCTCAAACAAACGTCAAATGCTCCAGATATCGCGGTTTGTTCATTTGGCCAAATAAGCAAAAAATGATGAGTGTACAGTCCGTACAGTGCCACATGGAAGCTGATTGTACAGGCCATACAGTCGTACAATTGACATGGAAAGGTACAATGGTAGGTTCAATGTGTTGACTGGGCATACAGACTAACATGTGGCAAGCTGACTGGGCATACGAACTAATGACGTGTCGAACAGGTGGACCAATCAGGGAGTGACATGTGTCACCATTGTAAGGGTGACACATGGCATGATCATACGACACGTGGCACACTTGGTAGGGTACAGTTGGAGCAGACATGTGGAAAATCTGGACAACTGGTTGAATGACTATTTGACAAGTGGCATTCATTGGTCGAATGGGAAAGTGTCATGTGGCCCAGTTCTAAGCTGCCACGTGGCACCCTTGTATTGGTTATTGGTTTGCAAAATTTGTTTAGACTCAACGAGTTTTGAACCCGCGACCTCCGAGCAAGGGGGGAATGTTTTGGCATAGCCTGGGCTACTAGCCCGCCTACCTGGCATTTCTTAACAACTATTAATGCCACCTCTATTTAACCTTGCTTCTATGTGGATTCGGTGGTGAATAGGGATGGGTCTAGGCCCCAGTCCCCGACGGAATTACACACGACCATACGATGTGAACCTACCATTTATGTTGGCGCGCGGGAGTTATAATGGTTAAGCGCGGAGATAAGGGGGTTAGCCCCAGTCGGTCGGGCTATCCCACCGACCAAGGGCTAAAATTTCGAGGGCCTAACTGTATAAAGCGTGTGAGAGACAGGGGTGCAACCACATGGCCAAGCAGAGGACCAGGGTCGAGAGATAAGGGGCCAACGCATGGAACAGGTCCACATGGAGGCGCACAGGTGACCAGGAGCCCTTAGAAAGGGGAATGTGCCCTGTTATGTGCTATTAAGTGGGATTTTAACCTTATCTTATGACTTTTAAATGGATTCATCCTTATTGAGGGGATCTGATCCATTTTTTAAGGATCTTGGGCGCTTTTTGAGGCCAAATCTTGGGGGGAAATTGGGAGATGGTTACCAACTTCAGGCCTATATAAACCAGAGGCTCTTGAAGCCATGGGGGAGGATTTTTAAAGTAGGTTTATGCTACAGAAATCTTGAGCCAAATCCATTGTCATGCAGAGAAGCTATTGAGGAGTGCACCTTTGCGGGCCATTTTTGGGTGCTTCGTTCATCCGATTTGGGTGTTGTTCCTTTTGATGGGTTCTTGAGATCTGGTAGAACACGACCATCTCATTGTTGTAATCCATTGGAACTTACATGATGTACTTGACAATATTTGAAGAGAAATAAGAAATCCCACTGAGACAAAGACCTGGAGACATGGGGGAGATTGTCGAACTTCGTTAACACATTGTTGTTTATGGTTTGTTGTCTTCATGCTTAGGTTCATATCTGTACATTGCTTAATGGTTGATATGTTTTCTTCATTAAATCTTCCTTCTTTCATTAGTTTCCTAAATGATTAATTAACACATGCATAATAACCCAACCATTGTCGTTTAAAAGATCCATTCGGATCATGAAACACATGTGTAAATGTTGACACTGTAATCAATTTCAGAAAGAAAGGTGAGGAAGGTGGAAGAAATATGTTGCACATGCATACTTTGTGATCTCAAATATTTTTCATGAAGGGTACATGCAAAATAATTGCAATGAAACTCATAAATGGAATGCTCCATTGGGAGGAACACAGAGAAAAATTCCTTCAAATTCAAGTGGCTACTTTTGTTGGTCCTCTAGGAATAGGGTAAAGGAAGAAGGTGTTTCTAGGGAGAGAGATAGGAGTTGTTCCATGAGGGGGATTATCCATTCCAATAATCATATCTAAAACCAAGTGTTGGCCCTTGGGTATGGAAGAAAGCAAAAATCAAGGAAGAAAAGGGAGAATGTGAACTGCGTGGAAGACATAGTGATTGTTATTGGGTCGAAGTGAACAAAAGAGAAGAAAATATGGAGCGAAACCTGAGAAAGAAAGTCATTGGATGAGGATATCGGGGATGACAGATAAGCAATAAAGAAGGATCATGGACGATTCAACAAGTAGAAAAATCCATCGTTTGATGCTTTGAAGAACTGCGCGAGAAGAAAGGAAAGACATGCTGGCGAAGCCCTGGAAATATGGGTCAAGTTGACCTAGGGTTTTGTTATCTAGGGTTTTGGACACCTAGGTTTCTACCTAAGGATGTCGGTGAGTGATGGTAATGTATAAATAGAGGTCAAGAGGACCTAGGTTGGGTTGTTGTTGGCTGGTATCAAGATAGGTTGTCATTGTTGCTAGTGATCGATCTGATTGTTTTCATGAGAGACTATTGTCGAGAGAGAGAGAAGTGTTGAGTGTGAGAGCCTTATGGTATTGTAAGATCTTCAGCTGGGTGCAAAGATCAAACCTGCAGCTGGGTGCGCAGGGAGGGGAGAGAAAGAGAGAAGAGAAAGAAGATCTGCTAGCCAAGAGCACAGACAAGAACTGCATGCTTCTTCTTAATACATTATAAAGCACAGTTCTTTGGACGTAGCCCTAGAGAGAGGGTGAACCATGTATATTTTGTGTTGTGTGTGATTGATCTTTTGTCTCTATCATTGATATATTGTGTTTGCGTTGTTGTTTTAGATCTGATAAGTAGATGTGCAGAATAGATCTAAGTTGATAAGTAATATATGAATGTTGTGTTGTTCTTGTGTTAGATCCACTTGATATTCCCTTTGGTTGTAGACATTTATGTCCTGCAACCCCCTCATAATTTCTTCGGGTGAGACTGCATCTGCTTTGCAGGTGTTGCCGAAAGGGCCAGTAGTTAGGGATTGTTGGTGCGTTATTGGAGCTGAACCCTGGGTATGCCCCTGTGCCAAAAAATGGTTATGTTGCCAGGACATAAATCTTTTTAAGGGAATCTCAAGGTGGTTTCCATCGAAGACAAAGATTCAAAAGTAGATAGAAGATCAAGAAATGGACTTCGTAAAGCCCAGAACAAGAACCCTAATCTTAGTTAACAGGATTGGTTGGAGAAACATATTTTTACTGATATACACGAGATATTATTTTGAGGGATCTATCAAGAGCTATACAAGTGGCTAGCTAGATTAGCAGATACATAGTTCGAGATATGATCTAGACCTCCTATGGTTTGGACGTCAGAGTTGATCAAGAAGGTCAAAAGAGTTGATAACGCCATATCACGAGTTGTAGATCACTGGTTTGATAGCACCATTGGAGGGTACATCACAAAGTTTGTTGTTGACAAAGTAGAATCATACACCCAAGCCAAGAGATATTTCTTTAAGGGACCCAGAGGGAAATTTTTGCATTTTTTGAAGTTGAGAATCAATATGCTATTGCATGAGAAGAACATCTTGAAGACACAATAGATTGGTCAGATCAAGAAAGGATAATGTTCAAGAATTCGAACAGCGACAACGACACAGAAGCTGGACATACGCGCAGTGGGAGAGTGTTCAGATAAATTCACCTTGTGAACCTGTTCAAGCAGAACTATGGGGAGGAGAGTTTCTACAATGGAGAAGAGGTAGATCTAACAGAAGAAGAACATGCATAACCCGCTAAGGCAGAGGAAAGAGAAGATGAAGAGCTTCGCCGAAGAGAACCTGAAACCTTAGAAACTGTGCAGACCATCAAAGTAAGTATTGTTATCCCTCCTGTTGATTCAATAGTATTAAGACAACAGAGTACCCAGAGCACTGTCAATAGTATCCCACCACATATTCAGTTAGGAACCCTAGCGAGATTTATGGAAGATGAGATGAAACTTCCTATTTTTAGGGGAGATGGATCTGAAGATCCTGATCAGCACTGGTTCCTATGTGAATCCGTATGGAACATTAAGAATGTCACAGATGAAATTGTCAAAAGAACTCATTTCTGTACAACTCTCAGAGATCGCGCACTGAGTTGGTACATGAAGCTTGTCCAAGGACTTTCACAGCCTAAACCACTGAACCATATTAAGAACGCACTGATTGGAGAGGTCAAGAAACCCAAGTCAGAGTCACGGTGTATTACAGAGCTGAAGGAGATCAAACAGAAGGTGGTCAAACCTGTATGGGAATTCGATCAGAGATTCACGACCTTGACGGGTCGATTGACTTTTCAGATCCCAGATGAACATAACAAGGAATGGTTCATTGCTTCCCTTCTACCACACATCAAAGTTCCCCTGATGCAATAGAATATTGCTTCATAGGCTGAGGCATTGGATATTTCCATGAAGCTAGAATCATCCCCTATGGGATAATCTAGCTCAGGTATGAGTCAGATCTTGAGTCAACTAACTAGTTTGTCTCTGCAGGTTGAAGATATGAAGAAAGACAAAGGAAAAGATAAAAGAGAAGACATCTAGTGTGTCATATGCATATCAGAAGGCCATGACAAATAGCATTGTCCCCTATTCAATGAATAATTGGATTATGGAGCCCCGATCCCTTTAAAGCAAGTCACCTTTCCTTGGTGCGAGGTATGCAGAAACAGACATCGCCCTGGTGAATGATACTACATGCAAAAGTATGTTCAGACACCTACAAATTTGTACTGTACATTCTATAAGTCTATAAGACATGATGATAGGGATTGTAGGGCTTATGATATCATGCATGAAAGGTTGAGAGACATATATAAGATTCAAGGCGAAGTACAACAAGAAGGAAACACTACGCAGTATAACTCTCCTGGGAGAGGAAACTTCAATCCTTGTGGTGGATTGAGAGGAAGAGGATGAGGAGGAGGAATGGGTTGAGGCTAAGGAAATATCATATGTTATAACTGCGCACAATCAAGACACCTCGCAAGGGATTTCCAAAACCCTTGTACTACTTGCAGCTACTGTAGCTCGTTTGACCATGTGATAGAAGATTGTCCTATGTTGCTAGCTAAGATCTAGGAGAGACGAGGACCTCAACAGAACCCGCAAATGAAACTAATATATGTTGAACTTCGTAGAGAAGACCCTGGAGTCACCATTATAACCAGAGGAAGAATTGTTACATGAGAAGACAGACATACCCAAGGAAATATTACCAAAGACTCGGGAATCAGGAAAGCTACAGAGAAGACCCAACTTTTGATGCAAAGAAAGAAAGACAAATATTTGAGGAAGAAAGAACAGAGTTAAGAGGAGACCAAGGTTCTTCACCAAAGACAAGACCTGAAGTGAGAGAATATGGAATGCCTCTGGAATTTGATTAGCCTGCTTCACCAAAAGAAGGAAAAGAGGTAAGAAAGCTCATGGAATTTCTATATACTTGTGTTAAGTTTATTTAGGATGAAAGCGTTGTACAAGAGTTAAAAATTTTAATTAGACAATATGATATAGGAAGGATAGACCCCTTACTGAATAGGGTGGTACACCAAATCAGTAAGAAGAAAAGGCAAAACAAGGAGTTACATTTGAATGCTCAAATAGGAGAGTATGAGATAGACTATGTAGTCCTCGACTTAGGGTCAGAGGTCAATGTCATGACGAAGCAAACCTGGGCACTTATGGGAAAGTCAAAGCTGATATATTCCCCTATCAGGCTTAGGATGGCTAATCAGCAAGCTGTAAGTCCATTTGGCAGACTGGAACGTGTCCCTGTGGACATTGACGGAGTAAGAACGTTTACAGATTTTGAGTTAATTGAAATAGTTCATGATATCTGTCCTTACCCCGCGCTGTTGGGAATCGATTGGGCCTTTAATAATTCCACTTTGGTAGATTTAAAGAAAAGACGTATCACTTTTGAAAGATATGGCCTTAGGGTCAGCAGATTTATATCCAGATGAAGGTCAGTGGTACACATAACCTATCAGAGAAGAAGACCACGCATATGCACTGGAAAATATATATAAGCTAACATCCAGACAATGGGATTACATTAATCCCACAGCCGATGAAAACTTAAGTTGTCGAAGTGACAGCAAATGTTCATCGGACTCAGAAGAAGAACTGTAGAACTGGAAGAATAAGATGTATGAAGTATCTACAAGAATATGTGCTAGATTAACCAGAGAAGTATGTTGGATCGACACAACTGTAAGTAACTTACCTACATTCGATGGTTTGAATCCTTTAGAATCCTTCCTATCAGACTTTGAAGAAAGTGTACCAATACACCATAAATTATTGGCAATGGATGAGGCCTTGAAAGCCACACTAGCAAGATGGTGGGGGATGCACAAAAGTGATATCACAGACTGAACACAATGTCGTACTTTGATGACAATGCGGTTCTCAACACAAGTAGAAGGCTGCAAAGTTCACTACACAAGTCAAAGCTACCCAAAGGACCATGTGTGAAGTTGTGAGGAAGCCTGGATCCATATCCCACAAGATCAGTGGGTACACAAATTCATCAACATGTTGGACACGACACCTATCAACTTGTAACTTCAAGCATAATTGTGCCTCATCACTACAGATTGGCAAGGTATGACTCAAAATTTTGTAACTACCTTCTTATTTGAAATTCAATATCCATCAGTAGATCAAGCATTACATATTGTGAGACAGAAAGTATTTGAGGAGGAATCTAGCCTTATTTTGGAACAAGAAGAGGATGAATGGACTGTGCCTCTCCAGAAATTGCAGGGCTGCTACAACATCAATGTCGATGAAGACGATGATCTGAGGAAGGTGAACATCATAGAAACAGAGGGCCAGAGAGATGTGTAAGGACCAGGAGTTGAGCTGCCATTCATTGGACAGCTAATCAAGATTAAGAAAGTCAATATTGGAATAGAGCAGACACCAAAGTTTTCAAATGTTGGGGATTATTGGGATTTTTCTACCATTGATAAAATTACCGAGTTACTGCATGAATATCAGGACTTATTTCCAACCAAGTTCACTGATATGAAGGGCATTAAAGGGCCTATGGGAGAGATGAGGATTCCTTTAAAGCCATATGTTAGACCATTCAAACAGATACCTTACAGACTAAACCCTAAATATAAGGAGAAATTCAACATTGAGCTTGACAGAATGTTGGAAGCGGGAATTATAGAACCTGTCGAAGAGTCAGAGTGGATAAGCCCTAGGGTGGTGCAAGACAAGAAAATAGGAAAAATTATGATATGCATAGATCTCAGAAAGATTAATGATGCTTGTTTGCATGACCCCTTCCCTACACCATTCACTGACGAAGTGCTAGATAATGTGGGAGGTCAGGAAGTATATTCTTTTACAGATGGATTTTCAGGATACCATCAAATCTAGATTGCTAAGGAAGATCACCATAAGACCACATTTGCAACAGAGTGGGGATCCTATCAGTATACAGTGATGCCATTCGGATTGAAGAATGCACTAGCCATCTTTTCCAGGGTGGTGGTGGAAGCATTCAAAGAATTTTTTCATAAATTTCTAGAAGCATATTTTGACGACTGGACTGTGTTTAGTTTGTTGAAAATTCACGTCGAATGTCTAAGGTTAATGTTGGATAAATGCAGGCAATGTCAAATTGCTTTGAACCTGAAGAAATGTATTTTATTTTCACCATTTGGAGTACTGTTAGGTCATATTGTATGCAAGCAAGGATTGTTAGTAGATCCATCCAAGATCGCCATTATAGTTGATCTACCTGCTCCTACGACAGTCAAACAGCTACGCACTACATTGGGACACACAAGATATTACAGAAAGTTCATTAAGGGATATGCTCAGATTACAACACCCGTGGAGAAATTGTTGAAGAAGGATTGTCAGTTTAGTTGGACAGAGGAATGCCATAGGATCTTCGACACACTGAAACAGAAAATGGTTACTGCGCCCATTTTGGTTTTCCTAGATTGGACCAAGGAGTTTCATGTGCATGTCGATGCATATTCCATTGCTTTAGGAGTTGTGTTAGCACAGCTGGGAGAAGGATACATTGACCACCCGTTAGCCTTTGCTAGCAGGAAACTATCAACTTTTGAGATCAACTACACCACCACTGAGCGAGAAGGATTGGCCATGGTGTATGCATTGCAGAAATTTCGCCACTACTTGTTGGGCAGACACTTTAATATGTTTACTGATCACTCCACCCTAAAATACCTAGTCAACAAGCCAGTGTTGGGGGGAAGGATATGCATATGGCTGTTTCTATTTCAAGAATATGATTTTGAGATCATAGTGAAGCCAGGGAGAATGAACAAAGGTCCTGACCACTTGTCGAGGTTGGAACATGGTGAAGAGTCAACCAGTTTAGAGGATGCACTATCGGATGCACAATTGTTGGCCATTAGAAATATCGATGACCACTTCACAGAGATAGTCCATTTCCTATCAACAGGAATGGTACCTAATGATTACATGATTCCTCAGAAGAAACAATGAGTAGTGCGCGCTGCAGATTTCTCACTTATAGATGGACATCTATATAAGATGGGACTTGATGGGATATTGAGAAGTTGTGTTATGGAGGCAGAGCGACCATTGATCCTTGTAGAAGCTCATGAAGGAATCGCAGGAGGAAATTATGTAGGGAAAGAAGCTGCGCAAAAAGTTCTTCGAGCTGGCCTTTGGTGGCCTACCTTACACAGAGATGCTAAAGAATATTCCAGAGCCTGCGATGTGTGCCAAAGAGTTGGAAAACCATCCAGAAGAGATGAAATGCCATTATCACCACAACTGACCCTACAAGCATTTTAGAAATGGGCCATTGACTTTGTTGGACCTATAAATCCACCAGGAAAGTGTACAGGAGAAAGGTACATAATTACAACAATAGAATACTTGACTAAATGGGCCAAAGAAAGAGTGGTCAAGGACTGTAGTGCAACTACAGTTGCACGCTTCATATTTGATGACATCATAACTAGGTTTGGATGCCCAAAGATCCTTATGAGCGATCAAGGAACACATTTCATCAATAAGACAGTTGAAGCCTTGACTGAAGAATTTGCAGTCCACCATTAGAAGAGCACACCATACCATCCATAAGAAAATGGGACAGTTGAAGCATTCAACAAAATCTTGGAGACAATGCTCACAAATATTTTCAGTGTGAATAGGGATGATTGGGATTTAAGAGTACCAACAGTATTATGGGCCTATAGGACCACTTGCAAGAAACTAACAATGCAGACCCCCTTCAAGTTGGTATATGGTATTGAAGTTGTTGTTCCAATGGAATATCTGGTACAAAGCCTAAGAATTGTTGCTTTTATAGATATGGATGATCCTGGTGTTGTTCAAGAGAGGCTTGCACAGTTGGTTGAATTGGAAGAAGACATATTCATTGGAGGATTCCATCAGCAGGTTCAGAAGGAAAGATAAAAGGCCTACCATGACAAACAGATCAATAAGAAGGCATTTAGACAAGGTGATCTAGTGTTGGTATATGACAGTAAGTTCATCAAACATCCTGGGAAGTTCACAACGCATTGGATAGGGCCATATGAGATTGTTTACGTTACAGAGGGAGGAGTTGCGCAATTGAAGACTCTGAATGGGGAGTGGAAGGAAGGATTAGTGAATGGGAGTCAACTGAATTTGTACCATGACAACCAGCTACCTGCATCTCTCAGTAGAAGCATAAATAAAAGGGTCTAGGTACCAGGTGCAGTTGAAACTGGGTACCAGACACAGAAAAGACAGTCTGCACAAGGGATGGAGAGGAGGAAAAGAGAAGAACGCAGAGGCTTCACTGCATTGCCTGGAGTCGAAATAAAACAGGAAGATCAGATATGAAGTGCCTTGGGATGAGTCACAGGTGAGTGTTGGGGGCCTGTTGGCCCTTGGGTATGGAAGCAAGCGAAGATCAAGGAAGAAAAGGGAGAATGCGAACTACGCAGAAGACATAGTGACTATTATTGGGTCGAAGTGAACAAAAGAGAAGAAAAGTTGGAGTGAAGCCCGAGAAAGAAAATCGTTTGACAAGTCAGCAAGTAGAAAAATCCACCGTAGGATTCTTTGGAGCACTGTGCGAGAAGAAAGGAAAGACAGGCTGATGAAGCCCTGAAAATATGGGTCAAGTTGACCTAGGGTTTTAGACACCTAGGGTTTTGGTATCTAGGGTTTTGGACACCTAGGTTTCGACCTAAGGATGTCAGTGAGTGATGGTAATGTATAAATAGAGGTCAAGAGGACCTAGGTTGGGTTGTCGTTGGTTGGTATCAAGATAGGTTGTCATTGTTGCTAGTGATCGATCTAATTGTTGTCGTGAGAGACTATTGTCAAGAGATAGAGAAGTGTAGAGTGTGAGAGCCTTTTGGTATTGTAAGATCTTCAACTGGGTGCGAAGATCAACCCTGCAGCTAGGTGCACAGGGAGGGGAGAGAAAGAGAGAAGAGAAAGAAGATCTACTAGCCAAGAGCACAAACAAGAACTGCATGCTTCTTCTTAATACATTATAAAGCACAGTTCTGTGGACGTATCCCTAGAGAGAGGGTGAACCACGTATATTTTGTGTTCTGTGTGATTGATATTTTGTCTCTGTCATTGATATATTGTGTTTGCATTGTTGTTTTAGATCTGATAAGTATATGTGCAGAATAGATCTAAGTTGATAAGTAATATATGAATGTTGTGTTGTTCTTGTGTTAGATCCACTTGATATTCCCTTTGGTTGTAGACATCTCTGTCCTGCAACCCCCTCATAACTGCTTCGGGTGAGACTGCATTTTCTTCGCAGGTGTTACTGAAAGGGCCAATAGTTAGGGATTGTTGGTGCACTATTGGAGTTGAACCCTGGGTATGCCCCTGTTCCAAGAAATGGTTATGTTGCTGGGACATGAATCTTTTTAAGGGAATGTCAAGGTGGTTTCCATCAAGGACAGAGATTCAAAAGTAGATAGAAGATCAAGAAAAGGACTTTGTTGAAGCCCAGAACAAGAACCCTAATCTTAGTTAACAGGATTGGTTGGAGAAATATATTTTTACTGATATACACAAGATATTCTTTGGAGGGATCCATCAAGAGTTGTACGAGTGGCTAGCTAGATTAACAGATACATAGTTTGAGATACGATCTAGACCTCTTGTGGTTTGGACGTCGTAGCTGATCAAAAAGGTCAAAAAGAGTTGATAACCCTGTATCACGAGTTGTAGATCACTGGTTTGATAGCACCATTGTAGGGTACATCACAAAGTTTGTTGTTGACAGAGTAGAATCATACAACCAAGCCAAGAGATATTTCTTTAAGGGACCCAGAGGGGAATTTTTTCATTTTTTGAAGCTCAAAATCAATATGCTATTGCATGAGAAGAACATCTTGAAGACACAATAGATTGGTCAGATCAAGAAAGGATAATGTTCAAGAATTCAGACAGCGACAATGACACAGAAGTTGGACATACGCGCAGTGGGAGAGTGTTCAGAGAAATTCACCTTACGAACCTATTCAAGAAGAACTACAGGGAGGAGGGTTTCTACAGTGGAGAAGAGGTAGATATGACAGACAAAGAACATTCAAACCCCGCTAGGGCAGAGGAAAGAGAAGCTGAAGAGCTTCGTCGTAGAGAACCTAAAACCTCAAAAACTGCGCAGACCATCGAAGTAAGTATTGTTATCTCTCATGTTGATTCAGTAGTATTAAGCCAACAGAGTACCCAGAGAACTGTCAATAGTATCCCACCACATATTCAGTCAGGAACCCTAGCGATATCTATGGTAGATGAGATGAGACTTCCTAGTTTTAGGGGAGATGGATCTGAAGATCCTGATCAGCACTGGTTCCTATGTGAAGCCGTATGGAACATTAAGAATGTCATAGATGAAACTGTCAAAAGAACTCAATTCAGTACAACTCTCAGAGATCGTGCACTGAGTTGGTACATGAAGCTTGTCCAAGGACTTTCACAGCCTAAACCACTAAACCATGTTAAGAACACGTTGATTGGAGAGTTCAAGAAACCCAATTCAGAGTCACAGTGTATTACAGAGGTGAAGGAGATCAAACAGAAGGTGCTCAAACCTGTATGGGAATTCGATCAAAGATTCAAGACCTTAACAGGTCGATTGACTTTTCAGATCCCAGACGAACATAACAAGGAATGGTTCATTGCTGCCCTTCTACCACACATCAGAGTTCCCCTGATGCAACAAAAGATTGCTTCATAGGATGAGGCATTGGAGATCGCCATGAAGCTAGAATCAGCCCCTATGGGAGAATCCAGCTCAGGTATGAGTCAGATCTTGAGTCAACTAACTAGTTTGTCTCTGCAGGTTGAAGATATGAAGAAAGAAAAAAGAAAAGATAAAAGAGAAGACATCTGGTGTGTCAGATGCAGATCAGAAGGCCATGAAAAAGAACACTCTCCCCTATTCAATCAATACTTGGCTTCTGGATCCTCGAGCCCTTTAAAGCAAGTCACCTTGCCTTGGTGCAAGGTATGTAGAAACAGACATCGCCCTGGTGAATGATACTACATGCAAAAGTATGTTCAGACACCTACAAATTTGTATTGTACATTTCGTAAGTCCATAGGACATGATGATAGGGATTGTAGGGCTTATGATCTCATGCATGAAAGGTCAAGAGACATATATAATATTCAAGTCGAAGTACAACAAGAAGGAAACACTACGCAGTATAACTCTCCTGGGAGAGGAAAATTCAATCCTCGTGGTGGATTGAGAGGAAGAGGACGAGGAGGAGGAATGGGTCAAGGCGGAGGACATATCATATGTTATAACTGTGCACAACCGGGACACCTCGCAAGGGATTTCCAAAACCCTTGTACTACTTGCAGCTACTATAGCTCATTTGACCATGTTATAGAAGATTGTCCTATGTTGCTAGCTAAGCTTCAGGAGAGACAAGGACCTCAACAGAACCCACAAGTGTAACTGATATATGTTGAACCTCGTGGAGAAGACCCTAGAGTCGTCGTTATAACCAAAGGAGGCGTTGTTATAGGAGAAGACAGACAGACCCAAGGAAAGATTACCGAAGACTCGGGAATCGGGAAAGCTACAGAGAAGACCCAAACTTTTGATGCAAATAAAGAAAGACAAATATTTGAGGAAGCAAGAACAAAGTTTAGAGGAGACCAAGGTTCTTCATCAAAGACAAGACCAAAAGTGAGAGAATATGGAATGCCTCTGGCATTTGATCAGTCTGCTTCACCAAAAGAAGGAAAAGAGGTAAGAAAGCTCATGGAATTTCTATATACTTGTATTAAGTTGATTCAGGATGAAAGCGTTGTACAAGAGTTACAAAATTTAATTAGAAAATATGATCTAGGAAGGATAGACCCCTTACTGAATAGGGTGGTACACCAAATCGGTAAGAAGAGAAAGAAAAACAAGGAGTTACATTTGAATTCTCAAATAGGAGAGTATGAGATAGACTATGTAGTCCTCGACTTAGGGTCGAAGGTCAATGTCATGACGAAGAAAACCTGGGCACTGATGGGAAAGTCGAAGCTGATCTATTCCCATATCAGGCTTAGGATGGCTAATCAACAATCTATAAGTCCATTTGGAAGACTAGAACATGTCCCTGTGGACATCGACGGAGTAAGAACGTTTGCAGATTTTGAGTTAATTAAAATAGTTGATGATATATGTCCTCACCCTGCGTTGTTGGAAATCGATTGGGCCTTTAATAATTCCACTTTGGTAGATTCAAAGAAAAGACGTATCACTTTTGAAAGATATGGCCTTAGGTTCATTTCACATTTATATCCAGATGAAGATCAGCGGTACATAGAACCTATCAAAGAAGAAGACCACGCATATGCACTGGAAAATATATATAAGCTAACATCCAGACAAGAGGATTACATTAATCCCACAGCCGATGGAAACTTAAGTTGGCGAAGTGACAGCGCATGTTCATCAGACTCAGAAGAAGCACTGGAGAACTGGCAGAATAAGATGTATGAAGTATCTACAAGAAGATGTGATAGATTAACCAGAGAAGTCTGTTGGATCGGCACAACTGTAAGTAACTTACCCACATTTGATGGTTTGAATCCTTTAGAATCCTTCTTATCAGACTTTGAAGAAAGTGTACCAATACACCAGAGATTATTGGCAATGGATGAGGCCTTGAAAGCCACACCAACAAGATGGTGGGGTACGCACAAAAGTGATATCACAGACTGGACACAATGTCGTACTTTGATGACAACGCGGTTCTCAACACAAGTAGAAGGCTGTGAAGTTCTCTACACAGGTCAAAGCTTCCCAAAGGAACATGTGTGAAGCTGTGAGTAAGCATGGATCCATATCCCACAAGATCAGTGGGTACACAAATTCATCAACATGTTGGACATGACACCTATCAACTGGTACCTTCAAGCAGAACTACGCCTCATCACTACAAATTGGCAAGGTATGACTCAGAATTTTGTAACTACCTTCTTATTTGAAAGTCAATATCCATCAGTAGATCAAGCATTACATATTATGAGACAGAAAGTATTTGAGGAGGCATCTTGCCTTCCTTTGGAACAAAAAGAGGATGAATGGACTACGCCTCTCCAGAAATTGCAAGGCTGCTACAACATCAATGCCAATGAAGATGATGATCCGAGGAAGGTGAACATCATAGAAACAGAGGTCCAGAGAGATGTGTAAGGACTAGGAGTTGAGCTTCCATTCATTAGAAATCCAATCAATATTAAGAAAGTCAATATTGAAACAGAGCAGACACCAAAGTTTTCAAATGTTGGGGATTATTGGGATGTTGCTACCATTGATAAAATTACAGAGTTACTGCATGAATATCAGGACTTGTTTCCAACCAAGTTCACTAATATGAAGGGCATTAAAGGGCCTATGGGAGAGATGAGGATTCCTTTAAAGCTAGATGTTAGATCAATCAAACAGATACCTTACAGACTAAACCCTAAATATAAGGAGAAAGTCAAGATTGAGCTTGACAAAATGTTGGAAGCAGGAATTATAGAACCTGTCGAAGAGTTAGAGTGGATAAGCCCTATGGTGGTGCAAGACAAGAAAACAGGAGAAATCAAGATATGCATAGATCTCAGAAAGATGAATGATGCTTGTTTGCATGAACCCTTCCCTACACCATTCACTGACGAAGTGCTCGATAATGTGGGAGGCCAGGAAGTATATTATTTTACAGATGGATTTTTAGGATACCATCAAACCCGGATTGCTAAGGAAGATCGCCATCAGACCACATTTGCAACAGAGTGGGGATCCTATCCGTATACAGTGATGCCATTCGGATTGAAGAATGCACCATCCAACTTTTCCAGGGTGGTGGTCGAAGCATTTAAAGAATTTTTTCATAAATTTCTAGAAGCATATTTTGATGACTGGACTGTGTTTAGTTTGTTGAAAATTCACATCGAATGTCTAAGGCTAATGTTGGATAAATGCAGTCAGTGTCAAATTGCTTTGAACCTGAAGAAATGTATTTTATTTTCACAATTTGGAGTATTGTTAGGTCATATTGTATGAAAGCAAGGATTGTTGGTAGATCCATCCAAGATCACCATTATAGTTTATCTACCCCCTCCTACGACAGTCAAACAGCTACGCACTACGTTGGGACACACAGGATATTACAGAAAGTTCATTAAGGGCTATGCTCAGATTACAATGCCCATGGAGAAATTGTTGAATAAGGATTGTCAGTTTAGTTGGACAGAGGAATGTCAGCAGAGCTTCGACACACTGAAACAGAAAATGGTTACTGCGCCCATTCTATTTTTTGCTAGATTGGACCAAGGATTTTCATGTGCACGTCGATGCGTCTTCCATTTCTTTAGGAGTTGTGTTAGCATGGCTGGGAGAAGGATATATTAACCACTTGTTAGCCTTTGCTAGTAGGAAACTATCAACTGCTGAGATCAACTACACCACCACTGAGTGAGAAGGATTGGCCATGGTGTATGCATTGCAGAAATTTCACCACTACTTGTTGGGCGAACACTTTAAGATGTTTACTGATCACTCCACGCTGAAATAACTAGTCAACAAGCCAGTTTTGGGGGGAAGGATATGCATTTGTTTGTTGCTATTTCAAGAATATGATTTTGAGATGATAGTGAAGCCAAGGAGAATGAACAAAGGTCCTAACCACTTGTCGAGGTTGGAACATGGTGAAGAGTCGACCAGTTTAGAGGATGCACTACTGGATGCACAGTTGTTGGCCATTAGAAATATCGATGACCACTTCACAGAGATAGTTTGTTTCCTATCAACAGGAATGGTACCTAGTGAGTACACAATTCCTCAGAAGAAATAGCGAGTAGTGCACGTTGCAGATTTATCACTTATAGATGGACATCTATATAAGATGGGACCTGATGAGATATTGAGAAGTTGTGTTATGGAGGCAGAGTGACCATTGATCCTTGCAGAAGCTCATGAAGGCATCGCAGGAGGAAATTATGCAGGGAAAGAAGCTGCGAAAAAAATTCTTCGAGCTGGCCTTTGGTGGCCTACCTTACATAGAGTTGCTAAAGAATATTCTAGAGCCTACGACGTGTGCCAAAGAGTTGGAAAACCATCTAGAAGATATGAAATTCCATTAGCACCACAACTGACCCTACAAGCATTTTAGAAATGGGCCATTGACTTTGTTGAACCTATAAATCCACCAGGAAAGTGTACAAGAGCAAGGTACATAATTACAACAACATAATACTTGACTAGATGGCCTGAAGCAAGAGCAGTCAAGGATTGTAGTGCAACTGCAGTTGCACGCTTCATATTTGATGACATCATAACCAGGTTTGGATGCCCAAAGATCCTTATGAGCAATCAAGGAACACATTTCATTAATAAGACAGTTGAAGCCTTGACTGAAGAATTTGCATTCCACCATTAGAAGAGCACACCATACCATCCACAAGCAAATGGGACAGTTGAATCATTCAACAAGATCTTGGAGACAACGCTCACAAATATTTTCAGTGTGAATAGGGATGATTGGGATTTAAGAGTACCATCAGTATTATGGGCCTATAGGACCACTTGCAAGAAACTAACAATGTTGACCCCCTTCAAGTTGGTATATGGTCTTGAAGATGTTGTTCCAATGGAATATTTGGTACCAAGCCTAAGAATTGTTGTTTTTACAGATATGGATGATCTTGGCATTGTTCAAGAGAGTCTTACACAGTTGGTTGAATTGGAAGAAGACATATTCATTGCAGGATTCCATCAGCATGTTCAGAAGGAAAGAGAGAAGGCCTTCCATGACAGGCACATCAATAAGAAGGCATTTAGACAAGGTGATCTAGTGCTGGTATATGACAGTAAGTTCATCAAACATCCTGGGAAGTTCAGAACGCATTGGCTAGGGCCATACGAGAATGTTTATGTTACAGAGGGAGGAGCTGCGCAATTGAAGACTTTGAATGGGGAGTGGAAGGAAGGATTAGTGAATGGGAGTCGACTGAAGTTGTACTATGACAACCAGCTGCCTCATAGCTCTGAGTAGAAGCATAAAGAAAAGGGTCCAGGTACCAGGTGTAGTTGAAACTGGGTACCAGACACAAAAAAGGTAGTGTGCACAAGGGATGGAGAGGAGGAAAAGAGCAGAATGCAGAGGCTGCACTGCGTAGCCTGGAGTCAAAATAAAATAGGAAGATCATATCTGAAGTTCCTCGGGACGAGTCACAGGTGAGTGTTGGGGGCCTGTTGGCCCTTGGGTATGGAAGCAAGCGAAGATCAAGGAAGAAAAGGGAGAATGTGAACTGCGCTGAAGACACAGTGACTATTATTGGGTCGAAGTGAACAAAAGAGAAGAAAAGATGGAGCGAAGCCCAAGAAAGAAAATCGTTGGATGAGTCAGCAAGTAGAAAAATCCACCGTAGGATTCTTTGGGGCACCGCGTGAGAAGAAAGGAAAGACAGGTTGGCGAAGCCCTGAAAATATGGGTCAAGTTGACCTAGGGTTGTGCACCTTTGCCAATATTAAAGGGTATGATCTCTCTTTATATTCTTTTGGAGATGCCTTTAGAGTTTTCTTCCTCAATAATCACCGTCATCTGGATTTATTGCTTTTAATTTGTTTCTTTAAAGGTATTAAGGCTCTTTGATAAAAATATTTCAAATGCCCAATTTGTTCACAAGATTGACATTGACATGTTGTATTTTCAAAACCTAAAACTTGTGACCGTCACTTAACTCTGTATTATACCATGAAATGACTTAATAAACCTTTACTCAAGTTAACTTTTATGTTTTATGTATATTCTCAAAAGGTGATACTTTTTTAAAAAAACTACAAACAGTTTTAAGAAATTTAAGAAAACTATTCTCAAATTTTCACATAATAATTCAACCATAACTTTTATGTATATTCTCATAAGGTGATTTTTTTTTAAACTCTAATCAATTTTAAGAAATTTAAGAAAACTATTTTCAAATTTTCACATAATAATTCAACCATATAAATTTATCTAAATTTAATTCAACTTTTTAAATAGAATTTTAAGTAAAATCCTTAAAATGATTATTTAAGCATTTAAATCATTATTGTTATAACTTTCTGAAATAAATTGTGTAGGAGTTTTGAAAAATCCAACATTTTGAAGTACAAAAGTTTTGAAAAGTTCAACATTTTGAAGTACAAACCAAGTTTAGTGATTAGAAAAAAATATGCTTGAAGAGTAAATTTATAGGGAAAAAGTGAAAAGATAGTTGTTTTGTAAAAATGAATTGTTATGAAAAGGATAAAATAGAATAAAATTTTAATTTAAACAAATATTCAAAACCTAAAACTTGTGACCATCACTTAACTGTGTATTATACCATGATATGATTTGATAAACATTTATTTACTCAAGTTAACTTTTATGTTTTATGTATATTCTCATAAGGTGATATTTTTTAAAAATAATTAGAAACAATTTTAAGAAATTTAAGAAAACTATTCTCAAATTTTCACATAAGAATTCAACCATAAGTTTTATGTATATTCTCATAAGGTGATATTTTTTTTAAACTCTAATCAATTTTAAGAAATTTAAGAAAACTATTGTCAAATTTTCACTTAATAATTCAACCATACAAATCTATCTAAATTTAATTTAACTTTTTAAATAGAATTTTAAGTAAAATTCTTAAAATGATTATTTAAGCATTTAAATCATTATTGTTATAACTTTCTGAAATAAATTGTGTAGGAGTTTTGAAATGTCCAACATTTTGAGGTACAAACCAAGTTGAGTGATTAGAAAAGAATATATTTGAAGAGTAGATTTATAGGGAAAAAGTGAAGAAATAGTTGTTTGTAAAAATGAATTGTTATGAAAAGGATAAAATAAAATAAAATTTTAATTTAAACAAATATCCTTTGGGAGAGTTATGATTGTACAATGAAAAAGTCAAAGATTAGAGGAAGAAAAAATGAAATAAGATATGCTTATTAATAACCATGATTAAGGTATTAGAAATAAAAAAATGAAAATTAAAAGGAAAGGTCGTGATAAAAATGAAGGGCAAGGTGGGAATAAAAACAAACTACAACACTTGAAGATAGTGTGAAAAAATATACACACGAAAATTATAATACTCAAGGAATTTGGTAGACTCTTGGGCCAAGCATAGAGTTTGACTTAACAGTTTTGAAAAGTTGCTTAACAGTTTTATAAGGTTAGGAATTTGGTAGAGTCTTGGGCCAAACATAGAGTTTGACTTGTCCTTAACAGTTTTGAAAAGTTGCTTAAGAGTTTTATAAGGTTTGAAAAGGTTTCGATATTCATTTTTTTTTCAAGCATACTCTTTTCTAATCACTCAAC
>SNQJ01S0000343.1:1090402-1116462 GCA_010110895.2 Picea sitchensis | reverse complement strand
ATTGTATAAGCTATTTATGATAAGGAAGTTTTTGCTGGGTTTTCTTCCCCTAGAGGGTTTCCCAGGATAAATGTTGTGTCTCTTGTGAATGTGTATTTCTCAGTGATCCTGTTCTTACTATGCTCTTATCTAATGAAATGCAAAGAACTATAATAATGGCATAAACATTAACAACAATTCCCTAAGCATGGTTTATCACTATGAAATATACGAAGGGAATCAACAATAGGAATAAATAGCATGACTATATCCTACACTTTCATCCAAAAATCATCAAATAAGTAATCATTATAACATCTTCATTCTATTTTCCGTCATGAGAATGAGATCCCTTCACCTTGCCACTTAAGGGAAATGGCCATCTCTCTAAGTGAGTAATGCACTTTTTAAAAATGTTGCAACATAATAAAGGTGGAAGCAAACCTTGTTTCTACACATTGCAATAGTTAGAAAGTGGCATATTTTCTATAAATTGTAATAGATGTTACATGATTAACAATGAAAAATTGCAACATGTTTCCTTTATTTCATGTTTGGGCCAACCTATTCTCTAAGATTAATATCCTAAATCTATAGTAATGAACAACACAAGGAGTCTAATAGATATTTGGGAACTCATCCTCAACCATACCCCTTACAAGTATGTTATTGGTTGCATTTTCTACCACAGTCTGCACCAAATTTTCCTTCCCAACATCTCTCTAATATTATGGGCTTTTGCATGAAAGTGAGTTTTCTCTTATAATAAAACTAGTGAGAGTGTATATCCTTTAGGAGCTTGGTTAAACAAATTGTGTACCATCTCCTTCCAATAAGGATACCTACACACATTAAATAAAATGTCATTTGCAAACAACCTTTGTATTGATACATCAATGTTTGTACAGATTTTTGCATCCCAAAGATGATCTAGTTGTAGGCCATAGCATTGAAACATACCAACACTACTACTCATCTAAGATTGATCTACATTTGGAGTGGGAGGAAGAGGTTTTTCAACTTTTCAACATCCTCATAATGTTTTATTAATGATGCCTTCTCTATGGTAGGAATCATATTACACAATTTTACTTGCCCCTTCTTTCCAACCCCAACTAAAAACTACTAGACACATCCAACCCTCCCTGTTAGTTTTCCAATCTTATAGTAGGGGAAAACCCAACCTTTTGACTTAGTGAACCCACTTACTCTATTGTATGTATGGGTGGATTTTACAAGGTTCAACAACCTACTTTCAAAATTCTTTTTGGTCATTCCATATTCTTTTGATTGAATACTTGTGTGTCTTGGGGTTAGGAGTGTGATGTTTTCGAATATTTATGATTCATATGGGCTATTTTGCATTAAAATATGAATAAAAACATAAGAGTTTCATTAATATTCATTGAATAAATCATTTTTTCTTTTAGATAAATAAAAAGATAAATGCAAATATGAAATTTAAATATGAATACAAATATATTTATTATTTGTCAACACAATAAAAAAACCCAACTTATTTGATTTCTTAGTATCCTAAATCAAGAGACACCAACTTATTTCATTTCTTAGTATCCTAAATCAAGAGACAAAATGACATCGTATGCATTGAAATATCAAAGAGTATTGAATCTTTGATGTGCAAAAATATCTATAAACTACTCACAAATTAACCCTTAAAACCCTTAATTAAGGGTTAGTTTTAAATATGTACTTGGATGATTAAAGGTCTTCTATTTTATGAACAAATGCAATAAATTCAGTTATAGAGTTGGAAATCGAGAAAATTAATTTTTACAATATCAGTAAAAACAATAGTTTTGTATGGTTGTCTAATTTGGAGTCTAAGCCTCTCTAAAGAAGCTTGGAAAAATGTCTAGAGAATTTCCAAATAATTCTTATTAGAAGAACTACAAGTTAAAATAGAAATCCTTACCTTATGAGTCATCATCGTCGTTGTCGTCATCATCATCGTTATCATTGTCATCATCTTCATTTTTTTTTATCTTCGTAACATCATCATTATCATCATCATTTTTGTTGTTGTCATCCTCATCATCAACCACCACCGTCATCATTATCATCATCTATCATCTATCATATAATCATTGTCATCAATCACTACCTCCATTGAACTTGAAGGTGTAATAATTTAAACTAAAATATAATAATTTAAACCAATTTGTATATGTTATTATGTCAATGGAAAAATATTCCCCAAAAATGCAATGACCTCAATGAAATTACCATACTGGTTTATAATCCACCTCAATGTACTTACAATGCTGGTGTATAATCATTATAGAATGTGCCTTGCAACGTATGTTTGAGACAATTAAGTAAGATAATGATTTTGACCATTGAACATTTGGAATTGATGTATCTTGTCCATGGCTAAGAGGCACAATACATCAATAGTTTCTTTTATTGGGATACTTTATATCGTTTAATATTTTTTTAAATAATCTTTTGGAATGTGGCAAGATTATTTTTTAAAATATTAAACAATATATTTTTTTTGTTTTAAGGTTAAATATATATTTTTAAATATTTTTGTATTTGAGATTTAATATTTTTTAAAATATTAAACAATATATATTTTTTTGTTTTAAAGTTAAATAAATATTTTTAAATAAATTTATACTTGAAATTTAATTGTTTTAAGGTTAAATACATATTTTTAAATATATTCATACTTGAGAAATTGTTGGAGTTGTATAAACTTAAATTCAAATCAAATATTCAAATATCGAGCCTTGCGCATTGTTTTAATTATTAATTTTTAGGTTTAAACATGTGTGAAAAACTAGCCAAAACGTTGATACCGTTGACGACAAATACGTTTGCTATTTGTGATTGTTACTATTAATAATTTTTAAGTATGTCAAGTTATTTTTTTTTAATTTAATAATATGTTATCATATTTTTTATTTTAAAATTAAATATATTGATTTTTTGTATTTTTTTATGAGTAATATAAGATTATTTAAAAAAAAACAATTTTTAAAAAATGAATGATTAATCAATTGTCTTTTTCTAATTGACCAAAAAAATATTTGGAAAGACATTTCGTTAGTTTGATTCAAATTTTAATAAATTGTAAAAGAACGTCTGATTGGACTATTCTATTAGTAAATATTTTTTATTTTTAAATTAAATATATTGATTTTTTATAAAAAAAATTATGAGTAATATAAGATTATTTAAAAAAAAAAAAAATTAAAAATGAATGATTAATTAATTGTCTTTTTCTAATTGACCACCAAGAAATATTTGGAAAGACATTTCGTTAGTTTGATTTAAACATCTGATTGGACTATTCCATTAGTAAATTGTAAAAGAACATCTGATTGGACTATTCCATTAGTAAATTGTAAGGCATTTTTTCATATTTTCCTTTTTATATGGTATAATAAATGAGTTAAAAATAATCAAATTTTAGAAGTATATAAATTTAAGGTCCATTTTATTATTATATTATTATGAAGTTGAATATAGTTTAATAAAGGAAAGCATTATTCAACTTAAAAATATTAAAGTATTGAGTTGGAAAAGTTTATAATTGTTTATGTAATTTGGGTGGTTATATGGGAAATATGTTTTTTTTAATGGTTCGTGTTGAATAGGGTTTATGAATAATTAAGTAAAATGATATTTAGTAGGTTAAGTGTTAATGAATGCATGGTGAAAAGATGAGATTTTGAGATAATTGTTTATTATCAAATTGACGTTAGGTCCACCATAGTAGAGGTTCATAATGAAGATTGGGCAATTTTCCAATAAAAATTTTGATGGCTAGTTCAAATGAGATATGTGTCAAGAACGGTACCAACATATACATAGAATATCTCAAGAACTATTAGATTAGCGGAAAATCAAGGGTCATTGGTATGTATGGGCACCTTTTCGAAGGAAATCGAGGACAAATGTTATGTTTGAGCACATTTTTGTGGTTTCGTTATAACACAATTATAGGCTAGAAACAACCAATTCAAATTTGATCATTAGTCTAGAATGCATAAGAGGATCATCATGTCAACAATTTGTCAGTAATGATGACTCATTGACTTTCTTTTGTGTAACATCCCGCTCTTGAGCACACTGAGCAGAATTATTCTTTGAGGACACTTGCGTGCAAGTGATCTTGTTCATTATACGATTGGTTGTTTTGATTATGATTATGAAATGTTGTGGATCTAATGATATATTATTTTTGCTATATTTATATCGACAGGTGCTATTGACTAGTTTCTCCTGAGTGTGCAGGACTCTGGACGTTAGAGGATGTCGATGGCATCGATGGATCTCCTTGGACTCTGGATCGAGTCAGGGAGTGGACTGTTATGGTTTGAATGTTCTTGATATTACAGATGTGACATATGACTAGATATTATGATGTTGATTGTTATAGCTGACACATTTCGTTTATGGATGCAGGCTGATAGTAGCTTGCTAATCAGACTCACATAGGAGTAAATGGCTCACGTACGACAAACAAAGACATTGAGGGAGAGGTGTGGCAACAACCCTTCCACAACCTACTATGTAATGTCCCCCACCTCTTAGAGAGGTGATGAGGAGACTCAGTGGCCTGGGCACCCCCACTAGGTCATAGTCTCACACTGAGGGGGAAGGTCAACTAGACTAAAGTTATATTTTTAAGTTGACTTGAGAAAGAAAAAGGATAAAGGGAGTAAAAGATAACTCAACAGAAGAATAGAAATTAACCATGGGAGTAACCTAACTTAACAGAGAATTAGAAGGAAAAAGTATAAGTAAGAGGTTGGGGCGCACCTATCATTCATCCTGATTTTTGGTATATTTCTTGTTAGTGCTCTTGAAGCATTCAATTTGGGGGTTTGTTGTACAAACCCTTGTGAGAAACTCAGTGGTGAAATATCCACTCACCTTGTTCCACAGCTTGGTCTCGGGGATGAAATATTCCTCCAAACCATTCTATTCTCAGCATATCTCGTTCTAGAGCCCCGACAGACAACAAGACCGTATTATTGGGGAATTTCCAGCAAGGGCGCACCATACCATTGAGAAAGGTTCGATTTAGCTATTCAAGAGGGCGCAACTCTCTTAGAAGATTTCGCACTTGGAGAGGTTTGCCTTGTACGTTGGGCTTGAAACTTCAGGAGGAGGATCCCACTGCNTTTCATATTTTCCTTTTTATATGGTATAATAAATGAGTTAAAAATAATCAAATTTTAGAAGTATATAAATTTAAGGTCCATTTTATTATTATATTATTATGAAGTTGAATATAGTTTAATAAAGGAAAGCATTATTCAACTTATAAATATTAAAGTATTGAGTTGGAAAAGTTTATAATTGTTTATGTAATTTGGGTGGTTATATGGAAAAATGTTTTTTTTAATGGTTCGTGTTGAATAGGGTTTATGAATAATTAATTAAAATGATATTTAGTAGGTTAAGTGTTAATGAATGCATGGTGAAAAAATGAGATTTTGAGATAATTGTTTATTATCAAATTGGCGTTAGGTCCACCATAGTAGAGGTTCATAATGAAGATTGGGCAATTTTCCAATAAAAATTTTGATGGCTAGTTCAAATGAGACATGTGTCAAGAACGGTACCAAAATATACATAGAATATCTCAAGAACTATTAGATTAGGGGAAAATCAAGGGTCATTGGTATGTATGGGTGCCTTTTCGAAGGAAATTGAGGACAAATGTTATGTTTGAGCACATTTTTGTGGGTTCATTACAACACAATTATAGGCTAGAAACAACCAATTCAAATATGATCATTAGTCTAGAATGCATAAGAGGATCATCATGTTAACAATTTGTCAATAATGATGACTCATTGACTTTCTTTTGTGTAACATCCCGCTCTTGTGCACACTGGGTGGACTTATTCTTTGAGGACACTTGCGTGCAAGTGATCCGGTTCATTATACAATTGGTTGTTTTGATTATGATTATGAGATGTTGTGGATCTGATGATATATTATTTTTGCTATATTTATATCGACACGTGCTATTGACTGGTTTCTCCTGAGTGTGTAGGACTCTAGACGTTAGGGGATGTCGATGGCATCGATGGATCTCCTTGGACTCCGGATCGAGGCAGGGAGTGGACTATTATGGTTTGAATGTTCTTGATATTACATATGTGACATATGACTAGATATTATGATGTTGATTGTTATAGCTGACACGTTTCATTGATGGATGCAGGTTGACGGTAGCTTGCTAACCAAACTCACATAGGAGTAAATGGGTCACGTACGACAACCAAAGACATTGAGGGAGAGGTGTGGCAACAACCCTGCCGCAACCTACTAGTACTCTCGTCGTGGGTTGAACTATAGGTTAACGATTACCTAGTTCGAGAGATCCATGGTGTCGTGAGGGAAGACTGTGACAGTCGCTCATGATGATTCTAAGGGGCGGGAACAAGGCAGGGTCCTTATTCCTTAGAGGCCCTTAGTCTCCCACAAGGTTACCTAACGAAGTATTGACTCTAGGGATTTGACATCTACCAAGTTTAGTCAAAAGGCGAGTGGCACCCTTGGAGCACGTAGTGTGTCTTGAATGGCACGTCGCGATTTCAATTATGGTAAGTTATTAAACCTAGTACCTATAAAACTATGCCTTCGTAGGACCTGGTCAGCCTTAAAATGAATGATGGTATGAGTAAAGTTTAATAACTAATTTTTTCCCTTAAAAACTATTGCCAAGACTAATGAATTTAAAATCTAGGTCTAAGTAGAACTTGTGAACAAAAAAAACTAAATGGCCATGTAACAAGAAGGGGGTAAAGAAAATTCAAACATTAAAATTTAAAGTAAAATTTTAATGAAGGATTAAATTATTAAAAGGGTAAATGGTTGTTTATATCTAAACTTGCTAAATCTGAACTTAGAAGAAAAGGGGAAACTTAAGAAAAAGGGGAATGTCTAATATAGTAAGGAATTTAGTCTTTGGAACCTTCTAATTGTGAACTCAACTAGGTTTTAAGAAGGCGCCAATCATTTAAGAATTGTAAGGGAATAAAGGGACATCGAGGAGCGTTTTTAAGAACGCTTTTAGGTGGGTGAGGGAAATAGGCAAATTTAATTAATTAATAAATTGATTTTTTGGTGCAACTAAGGAATCGAGTGACATGTGTACGGGGGAGGTTTATCCTAATTAAATTTAATAAAAAGAATCTAATGATGGATTGGGAAACTAATCACTAAGAATGATGGTGAAGGAGGAGTATGGATAACGTTTGGTATGTGTAAGGTCACGCTGTCAGAATTTATCTTGACTGAATTTCTCTTGTGGAAGTTGGGATACCCATCTCGGATAACAAGTGGTAGCTCGACCTTGCGAGGCGAGTTGAGATCTAGCCTTCTCCGGTATTGTGTGTGTGGCCCCTTTGCGGCTCGAGGGAATCAGGGGGAAGAAGAGTACCCCTAGCGTTGGTTGGGAGGTATCGGTGAGGTCTGAGTGGTTGGCAAGCAGGACTTGGACGGGTCACAATTAAGACTTGGACTGAGCACAAGCATAGGACAATGACTTCCGGTTATTTTCCATTGGCTACGGTATGCATGTGTAAATTTTGTAATAAAAAGGTAGTTAGTTTTCTCTACAAGAATATCTATCATGGAGAATGCACACTTGTTTAGTATACATGTGTTGTTTATAAGATTCTAATCTGTATGATCTGTGTGTTATTTATCGGTATGGTTTCATGTTTCGCCCAGAGTAGTTTCCTTTGCACAATAATTGTTTCTTGTAGCGCTGCAACCAATGAGCATTGAATTTATTTGCCTATATTTTATTTCTGCAAATAAAAAAAAAAGTCCTTTGAACATTAATTCACTGTGTGTTATTATGCGTGTAGCGCTTCCATAAAAAAGGTCTTATTGAACATTATTTCATTGTGGTTGTTTAATCCTATAGCGTTTAATAAAAGTCTAATGGAATATTGATTTACTGTGGTTGTTTAATCCTTTAGTGTGTAATAAAAGTCTAATGGAATATTGATTTACTGTGGTTATTTAATCCTGTAGCGTTGCAATAAAAGTCCTATGGAATATTGATTTACTGTAGTTTATTAACCCTGTAGCACAACAACCGATTGTCCATTAGATTAATGGCCCCAATTTTTATGTGTAGCCTCTGTGCAATACCCTTCTTCCCTTCTTCATTTTTTCCTTCGCAGAGTCGGATGATTGCACCCTTGACCTTTGCGCTTCCTTTTATTGTTATTGTTTCCACTTAGTCCCTTGGCACCCTGCAACTCTGCGTTGATTGCGATTACACTCAATTTCAATGTGCCTAGGTCAGAGCTTTCTCTTGGAGGGTTCCCTTAGTGTCCACTAGAGTAGCAATCTTTTAATAAAGCTCCGACAACTTGAAACTGCTTGTGTCTTCCCTTCATATCACGGAAATTTTTGTTCTCATGTGTTTAACCTTTTCAGTTCGTTGACCGAGTTTACATGTTCCACCTTCATGAATCACCTCTCCTTACCTTAGCAAAACATCAGCCTCAAATTGTGGTGTGGTCGGCGTGCTCCTTCAATGGATTCAGGATTGGCTAGAGAATTCATGTTGATTTTCGCCCAGCACCTCCCACTCCCAGCGTCAGCTCTGGGCTCTTACAACGATGCCTGAGGATCGTCATTTTTCAAGCGGTTTAGACTGTAACTAGGCGATTTTTTCCCTCTCTCATAGCTTGGTGAGACCCCTCCTTTATCACTGTTAGTCCAGCTTTTTCTACATGACCGAGCATGTTGTTAGCTGGCGTCCTTGCTGCGTCCCTCCTTCATATTGGATTCCTCGCTTTCCCTTCGACCTGCTAATGGATGGAATCCTCAGGATTTAATGTCGAACCCCTCTATAATGCAACCCTTCCCTTCTCTGCGGATGGATGAACCTCCAAGTTTAGTTTCCCTTTTTTTCAGATTTATCGTCTGCTAGCTAATGTGTAATGTACAGTTACCTTTACATTAAGAACCTCTTTGTTCGTATTTGTTCTTTTTATTTTTTTAGTTAAATCGCATTTCCAAAATATTATATTTTCAGTCACCTTGCCTCTTAAGTTTTATTCCATATATATATATATATATATATATATAAAATTTAAAGTCGTTCTTTTTTTCCAGCTGCATAATTGGCATGAAGGGAATAATTAATTTAATTTCATCTCTTCCTTATCTTTGGTGGTTAACGTTTGGTGTATAGGTAATCACCCCCGGGACTAATCCTTGACATTCTGCCTCTACGAATTTAACCTTCTCCTATGAATGGTCAACTTAGGCCCCTAACTTTTACCTCATCCATCGGTTGCTCGATAGAAATTTTATCCTTGGTGCACTTTCGAATACAAATTTTATTGCCCAATATGCTAGCCTTAAAAAAAAAAAAAACTTGACATCCTAGTAGTGGCAAGGTTTGGGAACTACCTAGTGATCTTTAAGATTAAAAAGGGACTCTTGTAGGTTGAATAAGATTTTGTTTTGGCTGATTTTGATGAGATTGTTAGCGCACTTTCCTTCATGGGATATAGGACTTGCTAATTTTAGACCTTTGCGTGCACCCAATTTTATGCTTACATGACCATTTTAGTGTTCGTCTTGTTGCGCTCTTAAAAATTTATGTTGGTACGGTCTAAGACCCTGGCACAATAATAAGTATTGAATGTAACTACCCTGCGTTGATGGTTAGTTGGTTTTTAGAAGGCTTGCATTCATAAACTTTAGGTATGTAAGACAGTTAAAGATTGGACTTTTGGCGCCATAGATTTAATGTATGGACTGATGGATTCAGATGTTTAATTACTTATTTTTTATGGAATGTTGGTTAAACTTAGTTATCTTTGCGTGCATGAAAAACTTAGAGTACCGAATGATGATTGTGTAATGTTTTGATTTCTTCTATTGCACGCCTTGAAAAGTCAAGATATGAAAGGTTCTCGATTATTTATTTAAGCGCCATGAAATGATGTGATGTATGTTGATTTGAGTTGCAGATTTTGCGCCATGAGATAATGTGGTAGCGACGGGTTGTTGTGTCGTGTAGATAGAATGACGATTTAATTGTGTTCTAATGTGCCTAAATATTGATGATGTTGGATTGATTTAGAACTAAATCGTTGATGCATGATCATCAACGGTAACAATTACCCTCGCCCTTTATTATTTGATGTTAGGATTGATGGCATGAATATTTAGTTGATCATTGATGTAGTTGTTATCTTGGTATTCTTCATTGATTGTGTCGGGGGGGAATGTATACACCTCTTTGTTTCTCAGAATAGTCTCTAGACTTGAGACCTTGAATGGTCAAAATCGATGGGAACCTAGGCTTGAGCATTTCTTATGTGTCCTGGAGGTCCTAACCTTGGAGGGTAGGATGGGCAGCTAGTCGTCTTTATTTTTCGTCTGATTGGTTGTCGTATGTTGCATCCAGCTGCTTGATGTGCTAGTATGCTAGGTCATTATGTTTGTTTGTTGCCTGAATTGCATGCATTCATCATTGAGCTACGATGATTGATTGTATTTTCGTTATTACTTTCCTACATAAAAGAAAAAAAATATTGTACTCGTTTTGCTTGCTTGTTGTCGTAACGACGAGGATCATTACATATGGTATCAAAGCCAGTTCGACCAACGACTTGGGATCACTACAACTTCCATTGATTGGATACTTGATTATAAATGTCGCTAATTAAAATTGATTTGTATTCGTGTAGGTAATCATGGTTAGAGGACACCGCGGAGGCAGATGACGGGGTGCTAGGGGAGGAGGTGCGATGCCCCTAGTAGCATCCATGCCCGAGGGGTCTAACCCCCAGGGAGACGAACAGGTTGTCAGGAAGGAACAAATAGATGTGGGTGATGTGGTTGGGCTGATGAGGTCCTTTCAGAGGATGTCTGAGGAACTGATCAACCGTTTGGATAGAGATGAGGCCAGGGTGTCGACACCTCCTGAGGGTCCACCACGCACCCTGACTGATACTGGTAGCATTCATCGCGAACTAGAGAAAGTCAAATTTCTCGAGTTCGTTGGTGCCCTGAATGACGCAACCACCAAGGCATGGTTGGAGAATATGGCAGTGTGCTTTGAACTTCACGACTATACCTCCAACATGAGGGTTTGCATGGCAGTCTTTCAACTGAAGGGGAGAGGTCTTCTATGGTGGAAGATGCTCTTGCTTCAATTAAACATGGCTGTCGAAGACATGTCATGGGAAATATTCGAGGAATGGTTAAGGGAGAGGTATTTTTCTGAGGAACTCATTGAGTGTTAGCTCAACGAGTTCGATGCTTTGCGACAAGGCGTTCATAGGTTCCCGAGTACGAGGCCTATTTTATGGAGTTTCTTCAATATGATTCCCACCTAAATACCGAGAAACTTAAGGTCAACAAGTTCGTGTTTGGCCTTAATGTCATAATTCGTGAAAAATTGAGGATTTTGATGCCTCAAACCTTGCATTATGTTGTCCAGAAGGCCCTCATAGCAGAGGAGGAGCTCAATAGTGAGGGTCAGAGTAGGACTCCGGCAAGACCAACAATACCGACAACATCTGGTGCGCAACAGCATCAAACACCAGTTAGTCATGCACTAGGGTATTGAGGCACTTCGAGAGGATCCACCTTCACTCACCTCGACGAACAACACCTCAGTACCAGACTCCTTACAAAGGACAACAACACCAGCACCAGAATCGACCATAGCAGCAATAGTTTAGGCCTATTCAGTAGAATAGACCAGGGTTCTAGGTCGGTGGGCCGTCAACTTCTACTTCAGGTACCAGGAGTACTGGACTGAAGACATGGTGTTGGACATGTGGAGAGACACCTTACCAGTGTGACTTCCCAGTTGAGAAGACTAGAGCATATGGATCAGTCGGACCCACTACCGTGGGATATTTGGGCAAGGCCCATCAGATTCATGCAGCAATGAATAACCTCCAGTTAGAGAACTAGAAAATTGTGCTCGAGACGTCAGGTACCGTCACTGACCAAACCCTTAGTATTTTGATAGATCCAGGTTCTACAGAGAGTTTTATTTCTGGTGTAGTGCTAAAAAGAATTAATGTAAAGGAAGTCGAACAAGACGAGTTTAGCTTTGTAGAAATGGATTTAGGAGCCAAACAAAAGGTTGCAAGGAAGGTTACGGGTTGTAGCCTTAACCTGGGAGATTTTTTCACTAGGGCCAACATGTACGTCACGATCTTAGGATCTTATGACATCGTGATCGGTATGGACTGGTTGGAATTGCATGAGGTGATACTCAAATGTAAGACGAAACGATTAAGCTTGGTCGATGATGAGGGCCAGAGACATGTGATTGTAGGTAGGAACCATGGAGTTTCCCTAAGGTTCATCTCTTCCCTACAACTACGGAAGAGCATGCATAAGGGATGTCAGCTATATGTGATCCTTGTGTTAAACAAAAAAGGCATGGAAGAAGGACTAGAAAACCTTCCAGTAGTATGAGAGTTTGTGGATGTCTTCCTAGAGGAGTTACCAGGGTTTCCACCTGAGAGGGAATTGGAATTTACCATCGACCTAAAACCGAGAAATGAACCGATAGAAAGAACGCCTTATCGGATGTCAACCCCGGAGTTACAGGAGTTGAAAATGCAACTAAAGGAGTTGCTTATATGTCCAAGTGTGTCACAGTGGGGTGCGCCTATGAATTTTATACAAAAGAAGGATGGGTCATCGAGACTCTTATTTTACTACCGTCAATTGAACAATGAAACGATCAAGAATCAGTATCCGTTGCCAAGGATTGACGATATGTTTGATCAGATGAAAGGTTTGATGGTTTTTTCGAAGATCGACTTGAGATTGGGGTATCACCAGTTACGGATCAAGGAGGACGAAATCCCTAAGACCTCCTTCAAGATAAGGTTTGGAAATTATGAGTTTATTGTTTTACCGTTTGGATTGACAAACGCCCCATGGGTATTTATGAGCTTGATGAACGGGGTGTTTCGTGAATACTTGGACAAGTTTGTTCAAGTGTTCATTGATGATATTTTGATATATTCGCGGATGATGGAGGAGCATGATGAACACTTGCGCTTGGTACTACATTTTCTACAAGAGAACAAACTGTTTGGGAAACTGTCGAAGTGCTCGTTTTATCAATCGAAGATTCATTACTTAGGGCATGTCATCTCCGACGAAGGTATTGTTGTGGATCCAGAAAAGGTCGAGGCTATTATGGAATTTCCTGCGCCGACGAATATCCCATAAGTGTGTAGCTTCATGGGTTTAAGATGATACTATCAATGGTCCATTGAGTGTTTTTCGAAGATAGCAAATCCGATTATGGAATTGCAGAATAAGAACAAGAAATTTGTTTGGACGGAGAAATGCACAGAAGCATTTCGGAGGCTCAAGGAGATGTTGATGATAGCATCGATACTAAAGGTCCCTGACATGGATGAGGAATTCTTGGTATGTGTTGATGCATCCAAGGAAGGCTTAGGTGAAGTCTTGATGCAAGACGGTCGAGTGATCGCTTACATCTCGATAAATTTAAGAAGGCATGAGGAGAACTATGCGACGCACGATTTGGAGTTGTTAGCCATTGTGTATTCCTTGAGAGTATGGAGACATTACATTATTGGACGAAAATTTGAACTAAAAATGGACCACTGTGGTTTACAACACATCTTTACGCAAAGCAACTTGAACGCGTGACAAAGTTAATGGTCACAATTGCTTAGTGAATACGATTTCGAGATTACTTACATAAAAGGAACAGTGAGCAAAGTGGTTGATGCATTGAGTCAGAGACCACACATGTTTTTGGTGATGCCTCTTCATGTGAATTTATGTGAAAATATTCTAAATTTACAGCGCGATGATGACTAGTACAAAGAGGTCCAGGATTTTATCGAACAAAACACAATGATGGTACCAAAATTTGAGGGATTTACTGTGGACAACTACAGATTATTGAGATTTAATAATTGGATTTACGTACCGCTCAAATATGAGTTGAGGATTTTTATCCTAAACGAGGCTCATAGAGAAGTGTACATGGCTCATCTAGGAGCCATGGAGATGAGGGTAGACCTTAAACCCTTATTCTTCTGGAAAGGAATGAAGGCAAACATAGTCAACTACGTGGAAATATGTCTAGAATGTTAGCAGGTGAAGGCTAGACATAGACATATGGTAGGATTACTACAACCACATGTTATTCCAAAATCGAAATGGGAGGTCATTTCAATGGATTTCATTGTTGGATTCCACTGATGGCAAGAAGGCATGACTAGATTTTTGTAGTAGTTGACACTTTCATGAAGAGTGCTCATTTTATTCCTATGTGTACGACGTATCAGGCACATGACATAGCTAGAGTTTTCATCAGTGAGATTGTGAGGCTGCGTGATGTGCCTAAGAGGATTATATCCAATCGGGGATCTGTGTTTACAGAACGATTTTAGACTAGTTTCCAAGAGGCCTTGGGAACCCAACTTAACTTTAGTACTGCGTATCACCTAGAGACAGACAGGCAGACCGAATGAATGAACCAAATATTGGAGGATATGTTGTGTATGTATGTGATGGACCAACATAAGCATTGGGAGGAATTATTTCCACTGGTAGAATTTGCATATAACAACAGTTATCAAAGAACCATTAAGATGGCGCCATTCGAGTTTCTTTATGGACGACCGTGTCAAACACCTTTGATTTGGGATCGGCATGAGGATAGGGTCCTGGTGGGACCGGAAGTGATACAAGAGATGGAAGATCAAATGAAAACAATAAGATAAAGGATCAAGGAAGCGCATGACCGATAGAAAATTTATGCCGATGTGCATCGTGTCAACCGTAGTTACACAGTTGGCGATCAAGTCTTCTTGTGGGTGAAATCACACAAGAGTTCGATCAAGTTTGGAAAGGGTGCTAAAATATCTCCTAGGTTCATGGGACCCTTTGAGATTGTGGAAAGGAAGGGGCTTGTGGCCTATCGACTAGCCTTTCCTGATTCTTTGAGGCATAGGCACAATGTTTTTCACGTATCTGTTTTGAGACATTATGTTAGTGACCCTACACATGTGATTGACATGAGTTCCTTGCAGGTATCAGACGAGGGTGCGCTCATGGTAGAGCCAATCCTCATTATGGAACATCACATTCGACAGCTACGACGACGAATAGTAGATCAGGTTAAGGTCCAGTGGGACAACTATAGTCCACACTCGACGACCTAGGAGGACGCATATGATATGCATCGACAGTTTCCATTTTTGTCTGATAGCTAGACATATTGATATTGTTAGACACTTTGTTGCGGAACTCATATATTGTGAAACTTTGGGACGAAGTTTAAAACAAGAGGGGGTGTATGTAACATCCTCCTCTTGCGTGCACTGAGTGGAATTATTCTTCGATGAAATTTGCGTGCAAGTGATCCGGTTCATTATACGTTTGGATGTTTTGATTATGATTATGAGATGTTGTGGATCTGATGATATGGTATTTTTTCTATATTTATATCAACATGTGTTATTGATTGGTTTCTCTTGAGTGTGTAGGACTCTGGATGTTAGAGGATGTCGATGGCATCAATGGATATCCTTGGACTCCAGATTGAGTCAGGGAGTGGACTGTTATGGTTTGAATGTTCTTGATATTACAAATGTGACATATGACTAGATATTATAATGTTAATTATTATAGCTGACATGTTTCGTTGATGAATGTAGGATGACGATAGGTTGCTAACCAGACTGGCATACGAGTAAAGGGGTCACGCACGACAACCAGAGACATTGAGGGAGAGGTGTGGAAGCAGCCCTGCCGCAACCTACTAGCACTCCCGCCATGGCTTGAACTGTAGGTTAACGATTACCTAGTTCGAGAGATCCATGATGTCGTGAGGGAAGAATGTGATAGTCTCTCACGATGATTCTAAAGGGCACACAATAAGGCATGGTCCTTATTCCTTAGAGGCCCTTAGTCTCCCACAAGGTCACCTGACAGAGTATTGACTCCAGGGGTTTGATGTCTACCAAATTCATTCAAAAGGTGAGTGGCACCCTTGGAGCATGTAGTGTGTCTTGAAGGCCAAGTCATGCAAATACAATAGGAATGCAAGCGAGTGGCACCCTTGGAGCACGTAGTGTGTCTTGAAGGGCACGTTGCAATTTTAACTCTAGTAAGTTATTAAACCTAGTGCCTAGAAAACTATGCCTTATTAGGACCTAGTCATCCTTAAAATGAATGATGGTATTGTTAGCACTCTGTAAATTTGTTTGTTTGATGAAAAATTGATAGAGGTAACTGTTTCAACCAAATTTAGGTTGGATCCTAACCATTCGAACCAGAGAGGGCTCTCTCATACATATAGATACTGAAAATACTGAAAATATTTGGCAATGCACACACATAGGTCAGATTCTGCAATAGGACAAGTTTTTTAAAGGGGTTGGTAGGACCAACAAGAGAGCAAGGCCATTGGGAAATGGGGTCAACTTCTGAAATCGAATGAAAATTTGCAAGCTATGTATTCCTGAGGGAAATAAGGAAAAATAAGCATTGTGTTCAGCCAAATAAGAAATATGAGATGGCAGTGAGAAAAGAGGAAAGACCACTATGACAAGAGGCATCTAACAGAGGACAAATCTCTTGGCATAGATTTAGAATAAGAAACATAAAGGATGGCTACTGAAAACAGAGCACCAATCTAGGGTGAATTTTGAACCAGGAACCAATAAACACATACAAGTATAATCAATATGAGAAAGAGCACCAACAAGGTGAAACTTTTCTTTCTCTTAAAGATTATCGCTAGCAGAAAAACACATTCATGAATATGCAATACAAGAAGACACACTGAACATCAACACCATGATGAATCTCGGTTATCTAAGAAAACCTTCTCTGCTTATATTAAAATCCATAAGAAATCACAAATTTTTCCTACTACAAGTGCAATCCCTTCTCCGGTAAGTCGAACCATTCATTTATCTTTTTAACAATATATATAGATAAATTACATATGAGACCCAAAATGGATCGTCTTCTTCAAGATTCCAAAATTAGGTATCGGTTACAGAGGGAGTAACGTACCAAAACCGAACTCCTACTTTCTAGGGAAAGTTACAGACATAAAACTGAAATACTTGAGGTCTTTACCCTGAATGCCACTTGTCTACAAAATTCCCTTAAATGTAATTTTCATTTTAGCTTTTCAATCTCTTCCTTTAGCGTGTCAAGCCAACTAGGTTGGTCTTCTTCAGTACCTTTAACTGTCCTAGCTTTAACTTCCTCCTTCCATCTCTTTTTCCTTTTTCTCTCACCAGTTTGCGTGCAGTGTCCATCTACATATTCATTAATGATCAAATCTTTCATAATAGAATTCAATCTGATTTCTTCACCTGGTCCTGGTTCATCTGCAGATTTTGCATGAAATTTTGTTATCAGGAGTTGTGAAGCATGCCTTTCTCTCTTTTTACTTGATATCCCTGTCATATTATTTGAATTTCCTAGTTTGCTAAAAACCCCTGGATCTTTTTCCTCATCCCCCTTTGGTTTTCCAGGGAACACGAGCCTATTTCCCTCAACTATACATGAATTGGACGAGTGATTCAATTTGCAGTTATTCCGCTTTGGAATAAAACTTCAATTACCCAAAATAGAGTAATTTTACCTTTGTTTTGAGTAACAGTCGCCATCGAGTATTAATCATGCGCTACTGACGAAATTCCTTACAAGGATAACAACCTCTCACGTTCGACCATCGATTTCCAATGATGAGTCTTAAATTGGTTATTTGGCAACACTTACTTGGCATTGTGTGGAGGAATGGTACCTAAAAAAGTGTCTCGAGGTGATTAGATTGGCCGTTAAGTTTCCTTTCCACATGTGACTATTTGATTTTGTTAATTTTTAATATGATAGGTTAAGCATTTAGTTCATTTCAATTTTCATTTGTCTTAACCATAAACAAGACTGTTGCAGCAACCAAGATCACAAGAAGAAACACCATGCACAAGAACACAAGAAGTATCTTGGGAAACCCTTCTCAACAAGGGAAGAAAACCTAGCCAAATCCTTTGCTATATTCTTCAAGAGAAAGACCTTCACCACCAAGAAATACCTAGCACAAAAGAGGGTGATTAAACCCTAGAAGACTAGCGCCCAAGAGAGGTGTGCACTTCTCCCAAGTAAATGTACTTGCTGAAATTTCCAAACTCACTTGAATGATATATTCCACAACGGGGAATTTCCCTTTACTTATATTAGACTTCTCCTATCAACTGAAGTGTCTATTGGATCAATAGGGCTGACCTCTCTAAGTCATATTATAATTGTTATTATTATTATTATTATCCAGATTAATTATCTTTTACATTTATTATTAATCACATTAAGGTGGGGCCGACCTGTACCCTTTACATAATAATTAGGGTTACAGGCAGGTCTGACTCTTGAACAATATATAGAAAAGGATCTGATACACCCACTAGTGCTCATCCACTAGGGTAACATCCATAGGGATTTCATATCTTTGGTTCACTGTATTACACAGAAGAACCAGATCTTCACACGTTCACCTGTGCTCGTCCACAGGAACGTCCACTCTCTAGATCTTCTTTCCCACTACCTCACATAGGAGAATCATTTGGATTCTTCTCATCAACTCTACTTCTCATAGGATGCTAATACATCATCTTCATTTATGTTCACATGACGATGCACCCAAAACTTTGGGATTTCGCACGTTCACCTTATGCTCAGCCACAGGCACGTCCAATTCAATAGATCGCCTTTCCCACTGGATAATCATCCAGAGTTATTCTGAACTCTCTTAATGGAGGAGGTTATCCTACATGTGTCTTAGGCATGAACCACGTACCCTTCTTAGGGGATTTATCTCGAGTTTGTAAGCTGAGAAAAAGACTTACATAGCTGCAATGATCCACACCTCACAGGTTTGTAAGCTGGAGAATGTCTCACATAGCTGCAATCATCAACATATTTGAGGCGTTTAATGACACTTAACACGTGATTTCAGGGTGGGATGAAGTGGTTTTTGGTTCACTCACTTTTTCCCCCGAAATGGGTCTGAGGATGAAATGTATCTTCACGGGAAACCACGGTTGGAATTTCGGGCCCGCTCAGACATTTTAACCTCTGTTCTAGTTCTTCGCTTGAAATGATCCCTGACCGTTGATCTATGGTGATTGCGATCTATGGTCCGCCAGGTCCCATCAACTCTTCACTTTGGCTAGACTTAGCCTCCTTCTGCTAGATATGGCCCCGTCCTACAGTTTATCGCTTCTCTACACTAGTTTAGCCTCTTGCTAAGTCCCGAAACTTGGATTCCATATAAAAATTGTTATAATGATAACAGGTATGATTAAAGTTTAATAACTATTTTTTTCCCTTAAAAACTGTCGCCAAACCTAGTGAATTTAAAACTTAGTTCTATGTAGAACTCGTGAACACAAAAAACTAAATGGACATGTAACAAGAAGGGGGTAAACATTAAAATTTAAAGTAAAATTTTAATGAAGGATTAAATTATTAAAAGGGTAAATGGTTGTTTATATCTAAACTTGTTAAATCTGAACTTGGAAGAAAAGGGGAAACTTAAGAAAAAGGGGAATGTCTAACATAGTAAGGAATATAGTGTTTGGAACCTTCTAATTGTGAACTCAACTAGGTTTTAAGAAGGCGTCAGTCATTTGAGAATTGTAAGGGAATAAAGGGACACCGAGGAGCGTTTTTAAGAACGCTTTTAGGTGGGTGAGGGAAATAGGCAAATTTAATTAATTAATAAATTGATTTTCTAGTGCAACTAAGGGATCGGGTGACATGTGTACAGGGGAGGTTTATCCTAATTAAATTTAATAAAAATAATATAATGAGGGTTTGGGAAACTAATCACTAAGAAAACTCTATAAAAAGGATGGCAGAGGAGGAGTATGGATCACGTCTGGTATGCGTAAGGTTACACTGCCAGAATTTATCTTGACTAAATTTCTCTTGTGGGAGTTGGGATAGCCAGCTCAGATAACAAGTGGTAGCTCGACCTTGCGAGGCGAGCTGGGAGCTATCATTCTCTGGTATTGTGTGTGTGGCCCCTTTGCAGCTCAGGAGGCTCAGGGGGAAGAAGAGTACCCTTAGCATTGGCTGGGAGGTACTGATGAGGTCTCAGCGGTTGGCAAGCAGGACTTGGACAGATCACAAGTAGGATTCAGATGAAGGGAAAGTGCGGGACAACCCCTTCCGATTCTTCGCCATTGGCTATGGTACACATCTGTAAATTTTGTAATAAAAGGGTAGTTAGGTTTATGTACAAGAATATATATCATGGTGAATGCACACTTGTTTAGTATACATGTGTTGTTTATAAGATTCTGATTTGTATGATCCATGTGTTATTTATCGGTATGGCTTCATGTTTCTCCTAGAGTAGTTTCCTTGGCACAATAATTGTTTCCCGTAACGCTGCAACCAATGACCATTGAATTTATTTGCCTATAGTTTATTTTATTCTCGTTTGCGCTGCAATAAAAATGTCTTATTGAACATTATGTCACTGTGTGATTTTAAGCTTGTTGCACTGCAAAAGGCTGGCTACTGAAAACAGAGCACCAATCTAGGGCGAATTCTAAACCAGGAACCAATAAACACATACAAGTATAATCAATATGAGAAAGAGCACTAGCAAGGTGAATTTTTTCTTTTGCTCAAAGATTATCGCTAGCAGAAAAACACATTCATGAATACGAAATACAAGAAGACATAATGAACATTAACACCATGATGAATATCGGTTATTTAAGAAAACCTTCTCTACTTATATTAAAATCCATAAGAAATCACAAAGTTTTCCTACTACAATGGCAGGCCCTTCTCCGGACAATCGAACCATTCATTTATCTTTTTAACAGTATATATAGATAAATTACACATGAGATCCAAAACAGATTGTCTTCTTCAAGATTCTAAAAATAGGTATCAGTTATAGAGGGAGTAATGTACCAAAACCGAACTCCTACTTTCTAGGGAACACTACAAACAGAAAACCGAAATACTTGAGTTATTTACCCTGAATGCCACCTATCTACAAAAGGCATAACAAGCTCCTGAAAAGGGTAATGGAGACATAGAAGACCCCAAGGAAACAAGCAGAACAAGCTCCTGAAAAGGGTAATGGAGACATAGAAGACCTACAACACATGGTTATGAAGTTATCAAACGAAATCATAGACATGAAAATAAGTGCAGGGGAGGGAAACCAAGGCCAAAGGCCCTATAAGCCTTTCTTTAAAAGGAACCCATAGTTCAAACAAATTTAACCTCCCCCAACTAAATTAAATATCGATTTGGGAAATGTAGCATCTGATTATTTATGTACTTATCACCAAGAAAATCACTCTGAAAGATACTTCCCTCAATGGGTGCATGCCATGAATTTGATGGCCATTCGGTTTCTAGACGAAGTCTCCCTGACCGAACAACCAAGCGGTTCAGTTACGAATGTTGTTGATCAGGAAGATATTGATCCACCAAAAGATACAACCATGTTGATATGGGATCCTGACCCAATCATGCCTTCTGACGACTTATTTGAGTCTCAAGAACCACCCGCAGAGGTCTCGGTGGTGCAAACACAAAGTAAAGGTCAACCCGTCTCAAACAACCTTGATAATACCCAAAGGTCGGGGGGGAAATCAACTCCCGATCACCCGAAATCACCTTTTTCTCCCCGTAAGAAACCTATAAGTATCCATACCCGATAATCACCCAAACTAGATTACAACGTAGTTGAAGATTTGAAGAAGTTGAAGGCTAATATATCAGTTACGAACATATGTAGAATCCCCCAACAAAAATAATTTTTTCTACAAGCTTTGAAATCCATAGAAAACCCTACGACAAGCAATGATCAGGAAAGAAATCTAACTCCCACAGATCTAGTAAATAAACCAACTGTAAACGCTTGCTCGAAAGATAAGAATGGAAAACCTTTTGTCCCACCGTTCCTTTTAGCATTTGAAAATTTCAATAGAAACCTCTAGAATTGTTTGGTCGATTCAGGAGCATCGTCCAATGTTATGACCTTGTCTATTTGCAAAAAATTAAACATTCTTCCTCTCAAAAGTGACAAACATGTAATACAACTAGGCAGGACCCAGGTGAAAGTCATGGGAGAACTCAAAGATGTAATGATCAGGATAACGATACATCCTAAATTTGCGCAAGTGATTGACATCATTGTAGTAGATATCCAAGAAGCTTATGGGTTATTATTGAGCCGAGACTAGTCTGAAAAGTTAAACAGATACTTTAGTACAGATTGGGCTCAACTTTGGTTGCCATTAAAGGGGCACAAAAATATGATCAAAATTGATAGGGAAAGATATTTGAAACATACCGTCACTGATATAGAAACCCTAAACGAACCTTCGTCGACAAATTTCCTTGTGTTAGGCAATTATTCCTGTGATTCCTACTTTGGGAAATTGTCCCCTCTCTCGTCTGATATCCCTCTCACTCAAAACTCCGAAATGAATTTTCAAGAGGAGTTTCCAACGACGGCGGAAGAATCCTTGTTCTACCAAGAACCTACGTTAGAAACTACATAACTAGCACAAGGAAAGGAGGAAAGTAATAGGGAATGGGAAGCTGATACATGTTTCCCACGAGTTTGGACCCTATATTTTGATGTATCTAAATCGCAAGAAGGGTCAGGAGTAGGGTGTATCCTCATTAATCCGAGAGGAAAACAAAATTTCCTATCTTGTAGACTAGAATTCGAGTGCACAAATAACACTGTCGAGTATGAAGCTCTAGTACACGGGCTAAAGAAAGCCATAGAACTAAAATTCCAAGAATTGAAGGTTTTCAGAGATTTTGAAATCATTGTTAGACAGATAAGGAATACTATACATTGCAATTGTCCGCACCTAAAGAATTACCAACAGGATGTGCATAGGTTAATAGAGCACTTTGAAGCCTTCAATATTACAGTGATTCCCAGAGAAAAGAATATCCTTGTTGATTCCCTAGCCACAGCTGCTTCAAGGCTGTCACCTCTAGAAGATTATGAAGCCTCCCGGTTCACGGTGGAACTACTCTACAAACCATCGGTGCCTAACAATATTTCTAATTGGAAGGTCTTTTAAGGAGATGAACAGATTATAAAATTTCTGACTAATCAGGATAATTTCAAAGAATTGGCTATCACCGATGAAGTATTCCAGGAACAACCAATAGAAATTGATCCTTGGATAGGTCAACCAACTAACAAATCAAAGTCTCACACAATCCTGAAGGGGATAGCTAATTTAAAAAATCTTTTGACCTGAAAGAACGATTTAAGGGGCCAAAAAACGCGAAGGCCGGTAGTTCATGTCCCATGCATGAAACTATAAATCTCAGAACCCTGGAAAGCCCAAAAAATGTAAACCTCGACAAGATAGTATCTAAAGAGGAAAAGAAGTCCTATATCAAACTCTTCAGACAGTATTGAGATGTCCTTGCATGGTCCTACTGAGATATGAAAACTTATGATACCCGTATCATTCAACACACTATCCCATTAAAACTCGAAGTGAAACCCTTCCAACAAAAGCTTCATAAATACCACCCATCCCTAGAGCCCCTCATGTATTGGGAGTTGAAGAAACATTTAGATGCCAAAATCATCTTCCAGGTTATACATTCCGCATGGGTAGAAAATTGGGTTCCCATGAGGAAAAGGTCGGGAGAAATCCACCTATGCGTAGATTTTAGAAACCTCAACAGAGCTTCAGAAAAGGAAACTACTCGGTTCTTCCAATGGAGAAACTCTTGCAAACCGTGTCTGGCTCTGAGATTTTTTCCCTGCTAGATGGTTTCTCATGTTACAACCAATTTATGGTTTCATAGGAAGATCCCTTAAAAAATGCCTTCTGAACCAAGTGGGGAACTTTCACATACAAACACATGCCCTTTGTTTTAATCAATGCAAGAGAGACCTTTTAGAGGGCCATGGATGTAGCTTTTTGGGGACTAATCAACAAGTGTGTAGTAGTTTACTTGGATGACATGACTGTGTATTCAAAGAAAAGAGAATATCACATCCAACACTTAACCTATATTTTTAAAAGGTGTAGGAAATACGGCATATACTTAAACCCTAAGAAAACTATTTTTGGTGTCGAGGAAGGTAAGTTGCTAGGCCACATTATATCTCAAGCAAGAATTCACATAGACCTAGAAAGGATTAAGTCTATAGCTCAACTTCCATTGCATCACAACAAGAAAATTATGGAGTCGTTCTTCGGGAAAATCAACTTTGTGAGAAAGTTCACTCCCGATTTCACGGAAACTATCAAACCCTTACAAAAAATGATTCATAAAGATGTCAAATTTAAGTGGGATGATGAATGAAAAAGATCCTTCAATGATATTAAGACTGCTATATCTCAATCCACTGTGTTGTGAAGCCCCGATTTCAACAAATATTTTTTCCTCTATACTTTCGCCTCTGAACAATCGTTAGTTGCAGTTTTGACTCAGAAGGATGATGACAACAATGAGGCCCCAGTATCATTCATGAGCACTAACCTCCAAGGAGGTGAAATAAATTATCCTGCTTTAGATAAACATGCTTATGTGGTTTATAAATAAGTAAAACATTTCAGATCTTACATCCTCAAGAATCATACCAAAGTAATTGTGCCTCACCTTGCAGTTTGATCCCTATTTACTCAACATGATGGGGGAAATAAGAGGGAACTGGATGGCAGTAGTTCAAGAATTTGACCTAGATATAAAACCTACTAAAGTAGTTAAAGGATAAGGGTTATGCAAGCTGGCAGCTGAAGCTCAAGACCAAGTAAATGAAGACCCCGGATGGGAGAATGAAATGGAATTATGGTGTGGTGAAGCTTCATACATTTACCCAGGACAAGAGTCTTGGTATGAGAAACTGACTTATCTCCTACACCATGGGACTTGTCCAGAAAATCTCAACCCTAGGGAAATAAGAGCTCTCAGGTTAAAGTCCGCACAATGTCGCCTCATAAATTCGGTACTCTTCCGGGTTAATTATGATGGAGTGTTTTTGAGATGTCTTGAACTTGAAGATGCAGACAAAGTTCCGAAGGAGCTCCATGATGGCCCTGTAGGTGGACACTTTGTGGGAGACACCACCACTCATAAGATACTGAGAGCTGACTATTATTGGCACACTTTGTTGAAGGATGCTCACACATACGCTAGGAATTGTAAAACTTGTCAAATAAGCGCTAGGAGAGAAAAGAGAGCAGCAGTCCCACTCCAGCCAGTAACTGCTTCTAGACCTTTCGAGCAATGGGGGTTATATATCGTAGGAGATATTACACCAAGATCCTCAAAGCAACACAAGTATATACTTACTACCATTGATTACTTCACAAACTGGGCAGAAGCCATTCCTCTAACTCATGTAAACGAGAAGGTGGTAATCCAATTCATAGAACAACAATTAATCACAAGATTCAGTGTCCCTTTTGTTCTTGTTTTTGATAATGAAACTTACTTTTCTTCCACCTTATTAACAGAGTTTTCCCTAGACAAAGGAATCATAATAAGATACTCTGCAAATTACTATCCACGGGGAAATGGAGTGGCAGAATCAACCAATAAGAACCTAGTGAGGATATTGAAGAAAACGATTGTAGACAACCAGAGAAATTATCATAATCTACTCCATAACGCTTTATGGGAAGATAGAGTTACACCCAAAAAATCTATAGGTAATTCCCCATACTTTTTAGTATACAGACAGGAATCCATTCTCCCAAACGGGTTATATCTTCCATCTATTCAACTTGCTCAAGAGTCCAGAGGGGATCCCTCATCAACCTTACAAAAAAGAATTGACACCTTGCTCATGTTAGAAGAAGAAAGGGAGAAAGATAAATCAAAATTCATAGCCCACCAGTAGATCGTTAAAAGATGGTTTGGCAAGCATAAGGCTAAAGAGAAGCATTTTGAAGTAGGAGACTTAGTTTTGAAATGGGATAGAGCAAATGAGCCTAAAGGCAAACATTCTAAGTTTCAGAATCTATGGCTCGGACCTTTCCAGGTGGCCG
>SNQJ01S0000343.1:1063806-1087545 GCA_010110895.2 Picea sitchensis | reverse complement strand
CCCCTCTCTTGTGGAATCATATCCCCCTGTAACTCTAGTCCTTGTTCATCTAGCAGCCAACAATGTGTTTATTATTAATAATGATCAAAACATTACATTTCTTAGGCACATTGGCATTTTAATAATTGTTTGGGCACTCTGGCCTCTTAGCATTGTAACAATACATTATTTAAAATGGGGGTTCAGAACCCGAGGTGTTACATCCCCTCCCCCTTATTTTGGCATTGTCCTCAAGGCATATACAAAATAGAGATCAAAATCTCAAATTTTATTAAAAAAGATGAGGGTATTCTGCCCGCATGGCATATTCATGCTCCCAGGTAGCATCTTCAGGACTGTAGCAGGTCCACTAAACTTTTACCATCTTTATAACTCGATTCTGGAGCATTTTGACCTTTCTGTCCAATACCCACACTTGTTGAACCTGAAAGCCTTCCTCTATCTCTACCTGAATCAAATGCCAATCAATAGCATGGTTAGGATCATGTACATATTTCTTTAGTAAAGAGACATGAAATACATTATGCACATTCATGGAAGCAGGAAATGCAAGCATGTATGCAACTGGCCCTATTATGTCCAATATTTCAAATGGACCACAAAATATGGTTGCCATCTTTGTACAACTACCCAATTTCAAAGATATTTTCTTGGGCTTCACTTTCAGAAGTAAATGCTCCCCTACTTTAAATTCTCTAGTTGTCTTGTTCTGATCTGCATAAAATTTATGTCTATCCTGAGCTGCCTGTAAATTCTTCTTGATCTTGACCATCTGGTCTTCCATATCCTTGAGAAACTCTGGCCCAAGTACCACTCTATCTACTGGGTTTTCCCATCTCATTGGAGTATTGCATTTCCTACCATACAAGGCTTCAAATGGGCTCATTATCAATGAAGCTTGATACCCTTTATTATATGCAAACTCAACCAAGTGCAAGTAATCTTCCCACTTAGATGGCTTATTGATCACATACATTCTCAGCATGTCTTCAATTACTTGGTTGACCCTCTTTCTTTTCCCATCTGATTGGGGATGGTATGTTGTGCTAAAGTTTAGATTTGTACCAAATCCTTTAAACAATCCACTCCATAAATTGGAGGTAAACTTTGTATCTCTGTCTGAGACAATTGTCCTAGGTATCCCATGCAACCTAGCAATCTCCCTCATGTAAATTTCTGCAATATTAGTTGATGTATGTGTTGTTTTTACAGGAACAAAATGAGCATCCTTTGTTAATTTGTCGACCACCACCATGATTGAATCATGTTGCCTTGTTGTCCTAGGTAATTTAGTTATGAAATCAATGGTTATCACTTCCCATTTCTTCTCTGGGATTGGTAATGGTTGTAGCAAACCCACTGGGTGCCTATGCTCAACCTTCACCTTCTGACATTCCATACATCGAGCGACGTAATCAACAACCTCCTTTTTCATTCCCGGCCAAAAGAATTGGCTTCTTACTCTTGTAATCGTTTTTTGGTAACTGGGATGTCTAGCATAAGAAACATCATGCATTTCTTTCAATACCGAATTCCTCAGTTCTCTGGAACTAGGAACATAGATTCTATTCTTATACATGATTAATCCATCTTCCTTTATCTCATACTCCTTTATTTTATGTTGTACATCTCCTTGCTGTAAGATTTTCTTTACCTGTAGGTAATGTTGATCTGTAACAAGATCATCTAAAAATTTTCTCTTCAAGTTTGATTGATGCATACTGACAGTAGTAGCATGCATGAGATGCACTCTTCTACTAAGTGCATCGACAACTTTATTCTCCTTTCCTTTGATATGCTTGATATCGAGGTCATATTCACTTTAAAATTCTAGCCATCTTGTTTGCCTAGAATTCAAGGTTGGTTGTTCAAAAAGATACTTCAGGCCAATGTGGTATGTCCTTAATTAAAATTTCTTCCCCATGAGGTAATTCATCCACATCCTCAAGGCGTGGACAATGACATCAAGCTCCAAGTCATGTGTAGCACAGTTCCTCTCATGCTCCTTAAGCTTTCCGGACTCGTAACAGAAGTTTCATAGTAGGGTTCTCTAATATTTCAGAAGGTTCATAGTAGGGTTACTACAGAAGGTAAAGATACAAAGGGAATACAATTGATGTTCTCTTAGCACTTGCAATACCAGTCTTAAGTGATGATCATGCTCCTCTTCAGACTTAGAATAGATAAGTATGTCATCCAAGAACACTATGATAAACTTATCCAAATAATTTCTGAACATGCCATTCATTAAGCACATAAAGACAACTAATGCCTTGGTCAGTCCAAATGGCACCACTACAAATTCATAATGCCCATACCTAGTCCTAAAGGCTATCTTATGAATGTCTTCTTCCTTGATTCTTACCTGATGGTATCTGGACCTCAAGTCAATCTTTGAAAATATCTTTTCTCCTCTTAGCTGATCAAAGAGGTCATCAATTCTGGGTAGAGGATACTTGTTATGTATAGTATACTTATTCAGTTGTCGAAAGTCGATACACAACCTCAAGTTTCCATCCTTCTTTTTGACAAAAAGTATTGGTGCTCCCCAAGGTGAAACACTTGGATGTATGTACCCTTTCTTCAACAATTCCTCCAACTAAATTTTTAATTCTTTTAACTCTGGTGTGCTCATTCTGTAAGGTGTTTTCGACACTGGGGCATCTCTAGGCACTAAATCAATAGAGAAATATATCTCCCTTCTTGGTGGAAACCCTGGTATTTCTTGGAATACATCTTCAAATTCATGTAGTACCGATAAATCTTCAAGGCTTGGCCCCTTTGTATTTTCTGGTTCTTCCTCATGGGATGCATACAATTGACATCCTTTTCTAAAACATCTCTTCAGCTGTAAGGCTGAAATCTCCTTATAGAGATGGGTCTTGGAACTCCTTTCACAGTGCTATGTTTTCCATCTCCATCAAGACATGTAAATATCTTGATATGGCAATACAGGACAACATGATTCTTGTCCAAACAATCCATTCCAATTAAAATATCATAAGACCCCATTGGTATGATATTTAGATAATCACTAGTATTCACACCATTAAGACTTATGGAACAACTTATGACCATATCGTGGATTCTCCTTTTGGTTCTAGTGGATAGTTGAACCAAACTTGATTTTCCAAGATTACTTTTCTCCAAATGTAATCTATCCACTATTTTAGGATCAATGTAACAATGACTTGCTCCTAAATCAATCAAAATAGCAACATGCAGATTTATGATCTTACCTTCCACCTTGATCATATTAGACTGGTACTCTGCTTGTTGATCATCTAAAGCTACATAGATTCTTCCCATATCTTCGACTATTGTAGCCTCTTGAACGTTGTGCACAATATTCACTCTGTCCTTTCTGTGTGGGCAATCCTTGTACATGTGATCTTCCTTACATACCCAACATTGGATAGGTGGTCTTCCCCTTTTTCCCAAGGAGTCTTCTTTCTTGGATTCACCCTTAGCATATTGATCTTGATGACTTCTATTCGGCTCATTCCTAATGAAGGGAGGTGTGAATCATTTCCTCCTCTGATCGGACTTCTCCTTCTTCTTATCCTTCCAATATTTTGCAGGGATTCTCTTCCTCGTCCTTGCACATACAGGTATTTAGCCTTCTTGATGGCCTCAGTCAAGGTATTGGGCTCATCATACCTAATATTTTCTTTGTAAAAGGTTGGCAATCCACTCCAAAAACCTTTGTATCTTTACCTTTTCATTGTTTATAAACCCAACATATTTTAACAATCCCAAGAATTTATTCTCATATTTTTCCATAGTCATGCTTCCCATCCTGAGTTCAAAGAACTCCTGCATTTTCTTGTCTTAGAAATGGTATGAGAGGTACTCCTTCTAGAAGTACTTCTTGAACTGCTTCCAAGTGATCCTATTCTCATTAATATGTTCAACTTGCTTCAGTTGATCCCACCACATTGCATATTTCCTGTATAAATGGTAGGTGGCAATCCTGGCTTCCATGTTTGATGAATATTTATGCAACTGAAAATATCTCCTGAGTCCAAGAAGCCATTCTTTGGCATTATCTTCCCTTTCTCTTTCACCATCAAAGGAGGGTGGCTTAAGCTTCCTCAAATCTCCTTGCAAACTGTCCACTTCCTGTCTCCTTCTCTGGTGCCTAACATGAGACACCTTTGGACTGCTTATGAGATCTTATGATGCATAAAACTTGATTTCTGAGTAAGGAGGTGAGTGGTGCCTATGAGTTCTGTTGGTACTTCTTGAATAACCAGCTCTTCCACGATCCTCTCTTCTTTCACGAAACCTACCTTCTTCCTCTTTTTTTGAGTTTGATCCCTTCTTCGTTTGCCTCTACAATTGATTTAAGATCTACAGCACTCGAGCATTTATCTGACTTTTCTCTCTCATCAATCTCTCATTGTCTTCTTTGTAGCTCTGCACTTCTATTTTCAAGCTTCTTACATTTTCTATTAATGTTTTCTGCTCTCCTTTTCCCTTGCGTCCATTGGACTCTATTTTTGCATTACCAACTCTGGTATTCTGGCCTTCGGTCTCCTTATCATGGCTGGAGGCTCCCTCACCTTCTTCCATTTATTCAATACACATTATGAGCTAATATGTTTAAACCCCTTAATTCTGCAAAATGTGCAATCGACCATTTTGTTACAATTAAGCATATGATAAACAAAATTTTCCAAACCATGTTACAGGCTCCTTTTCTTCTCAATTCATGAAGAACATATATATATATATATCAATTTGCAATGTATAACACTTCCATGTTATCCTTTAGCCAATACAAAATTTAATTTTTCATAGGCACTCCCTTCAAACCACTTTCCCAGGTGACCATGACTCAAAACTGCGGCCAAATCCTTCCTAGTGCTTCACAACTTCGGAACCTTCAACCAGGACCAGATCAAAAGTCCTCATCCTCTTTCATGATCAACGATCGATATCCACTTCGAAACTCCGGCCTTCAAAGGTCTCAACTTCCCTCATTTTCTTCCTCCCAGAACGCTTTTACCGGGAGTTCACGATCTGTCGACGCATGTCCTCCCGCAGATCAATGATTATGAATCGCTTCGGCTCTTCGGGCTTCAGGAGTTTCAAACTCTCCACCTTCACTTTCTCCTAGAGTGCTTTCACCTGAATTCGACGATCCGTCGATGCGTGTCTTTCACATATCAACAACTGTGAATCTCTTCGGCTCTTTGGGATTTCTCGACCCAATGCCAACTGTCACATCTTTTTCCTCTAGAGTGCCCATTATTCAGACTGCATGATCTGTCACCATGTGGTGAAATACTAGAAGCGTACATGTGGCCTAATTAGGTGGGTGACACATGTCAAGTTCTAACTGACATTTAAATCCTCCACATGTTCAAAACTCACTGACACGTGGCACACATCCCATGTGTCCACGTCATCCCAGGTGACGTCTGCAATCCACGTCACTTCAAAATTCCGGGGTTCAGATCACCTCCAAGGGACGTCATCGTGCCCCACCACTTTGGCTCTTCAAAGTTTCTATGTTCAAGCACTAATATGTCACATCACTTAATGCCTTTCAATTTGCAGGGGCACGCATCGATGGTTTGGAGTAACCCTCCTTTCACCTCATAATTCTTCTGATGCTAACATGTAACCCCTCGGTGGAACTGTGGTTTGGATTGTAGGACCATCTTGGGGAATTAAATCCTCTGCAACTTGGTTCCCCGCAATGCCTCCTGGTCTTCGATCTCTCTCCAATGAGATCTAACGATTGTGACTTAACCTTTGCTTCTCTTTCATCAGACGAACCTTTTTCACCTGCCCTCCGATCCAATGATATCTGATCTCTCTTGATCCCATTGTGGCGATCACTCCCGAATTCGAAGGGGACAATCACAATCCTTCAAACCCTTACAAAGGATCTTTGACATTCTAACTCCTGCGTAGATTCTGCAATGCCATTCCTCCTGAGATTTTTAACTTCACAGTCAGAATTCCATCTCAACCACGAGAATCTGACCAACAGATCCGGCCCAAACCAGCCCGATGCTTCAACCAGAATCTCTAATACCAATCTGTAACAAACCCTGACCACCCACAGGCCAGGGTACACCACCTTCAAGCCCACCCTGGGACTTATTTCTCTTACCGATACCTTTTTAAATTAATAAGGACACATAAGAGAAAAGATCTAACGACATGCACAACAATAACCAACACGCATTCATATTCTAAAGATTCAATTAAACGATAAACAAATACACAACGGAATACATTCATATACAGATAAATAATACCATAACATAGAACACTTATCTTTATAAAAGATGACACCAAATGGATGCAGACCAAGGACGTTCCACCGAACAGTAGACACTACTGCTCCAAATCTCAACAACAGTGTCACCCCCGAGACAGGGCTATGAATCCACAAGGACGGTTCCAGAGTGTTACTTGGCTTCCCGAACCAGTCAGCATTAAAGCTCTCACAGGATTTCTCAACACTCACAACAATCCCAATACCCAACTCTCTTCTACCCAGCCTGCACCACCCAAGAGAATGGACCTCCACCCTTCTATGCCACGCAGTCCCTCAAGAAGTCCTTCTCCTTCCAGGGGGATACAACACAACTGGTCCAGAATCTCAATGTTGGAACTCTCAGGACTCGTAGTTGTGAACAAGGTTGGACACAGACCAATGCATCTCAGACATGCAGGCCTCAAGTCATGGTTGGATTACACCAATGACCTCTACAACCAACAATACAATGATTGTTCTTCGGCAGTTCGTTTCCCTTTCCCAAGCCAAGACGCGGATGAGGATGGATCAATGAGTGATAGGTAAGGAATGAGTGAATGAATGAGTGAGCAAGGGAATGAACACATGAACCCATGATCAAGTGGACGATCAAAATAAGCGAATGAACTATCAGCCAACTCCCCCAACAAACCAGGGGCGGGTTTAAGTATTTCATGGGGAATCAAGAACCTCCTGGCCTCCCCCAAGAAGGTCACATAACTAATCCCCTCCCTTAGACAAAAAGGGTAATTAAAATAGGAAATAAACATTTATCCCCTCAAGCCCCCTCTCTTGTGGAATCATATCCCCCTGTAACTCTAGTCCTTGTCTGTCTAACAACCAACAATGTGTTTATTATTAATAATGATCAAAACATTACATTTCTTAGGCACACTGGCCTTTTAATAATTGTTTGGGCACTCTGGCCTCTCAACATTGTAACAATACATTATTTAAAATGGGGGTTCAGAACCTGGGGTGTTACGCATGCTATGGGCCTATAGATCTCAGTGGACAACATAGCTTCATGGAGGAGGTTAGTATCTTAACCCTCTGATGCAGCCCCCCTACTCCCCCCATAGGGTTGTGCAACCTCATGGTCAATGGATCTCCGATTCCTGAGTCGAAAGACTCTCTGGAACCTTAAAGGTCCCCTCCTGTATCTAAACACAGACCCCTCGGCTTCTTGGTGCAGGTTTGACAGTAACCCGTGGCCTTCCTTTTTGCTCTGCTGTGAAAACTCAAAGTGTCGGCATTAGCTCCTTTTTAGATAAACCCTCTCTTGGTGTGACCTTGGGCTATCACCACGCGATTGCGGGCACAACCACAAGCGGTTTGGGGTCAAACTTCTTTTGGGCCCGCAATTCTCCTACAACCTCCACGTGTCCTCTTAACAAAACCACGGTTTGGATTGTGGCCCGCCCTTGATTTGTTAAACTCCTTGCAACTCCTATCCCTGTAATGTTACGGGATCATCAATCTCACGATATTGAAGATAAATTCTAAATCAACGATTCAGACCTTTGCCCTTCAAATATACAGACCATATATGTTCCCTCTGAATCAACGGTCGAGATCTCTTCGCAATTTCGGACTTTGGGAATTCAAAATCTCAAACCCAGCTTATTTTTGTATGTCAATCCCGTGGAGTTGGCGATCTACGAACACCTGTCCTACTCATCAATGGTCCTTCTTTGTCTTTTGGTGTTTGACTCTTCAAACCCAGATCAACATTCCAATGACCCCCTGCTCGATCGATGCTTGAGATCTCCTCCGGGTCTTTGGACTTATGAGATCTCAAATCTCAAACCACGCCTTTTCTCCCTTGCTTTTATTTGAAGGCGGTGATCTCTTGATGCATGTCCCCCTGATCTAACGATCGAGGATTACTTCGGGACTTTACCTGGAGTGCATGGATCTATGCCACGTCTCCCTTAGATCTGACAGCTACAAATAACTTCAGGACTTTACCCGGAGTTCACAGATTCATGCCACGTCTCCCTTAGATCTCACAGTAGAGAAATCACTTCGGGACTTCGGGTCTTCACACTTCGGCAATCTCAGTTCTCAAACTGAAAACACACTTCAACATTTCCCTAGAGCTTGAGATATGTTGAGAAGTGTCTCCTCCCAGATCAATGGCTCACGACTCTTTGAATCTTTGGGCTTTGTGTATTTCAACCTTTCACCTCTTACCTTCCTCTGGATCTCATGACCCGTCGACACATACTCTCCTGGATCTAACGGTCCAGATATGCTTCGGTTCTCCAGCTATTTGCGCTTCGGGAGTTTCAAGTTTAAAACTCAACTCCTTATGAACTCGCGATATCTGACGGTTCACGCTATCTTGACCGATCCAACGTCTGAGATTCACTTCAGACTATTTGATGTCTCAGGTTTGTTTTGGATGATCGAACGGCTGAAATTCCACTTCAACGTTCCGGAGCTTCAGGATTCGGGAATCTCAAGCTTCAAACTGTTCCTCCTCTTGAACTCACAGCAACCAACGACTATGATTCCTCCTGGCGATCCAATGCTTGATCTTTGCCCCAAACAACCTGATGGCTCAGATCTGTTCCTGTGATCGGATGACTGAGATTATATTTTGGGGTTCTGGTTCTTCAGGCTTCGAAAACCTCAAGTTTCAAACCCGATATGTTCTCTCTCCTCTATATGCTAAGCACTAAGGCTCTTGCACTTCCTTCTTCTTCGACGACTATTGGTCTCTTTTCACTGTGACCCAACGATCACGGTCGCTCTTCCTCCTGAGCTTTTGATATCTGCCCGCTTGGAATATTTATCCTCTTTCAAAGGTTCTGGACCTTTGTTCTCCCTACGAATCCTACTCTGGGATCTCTTCAACACTCATTAAAAGTGTTATCTCTTCTGAGCTTCGATCCTTGAAAGGATTTTTGACTTCCCATGGACACCTTTCATTCTCTGGATTTCAAATAACTCAGCTTGAAGGATTTCTTGACAAATAATTCTTCTCCTCGCCCACCTGGCGATCCTATGTGCTGGTTCTTCGGAGCTTGTTGGCTTATTGATGTTGTGCACACCTTGCACCTGGTATGATTTTCCCTGGTTATCTCTGAACTTCTCTAAGTCAATCCGAGACTCAGTCGACGCACTCCTTACGTTCGAGATGTACACCTTACATACACGTATCAGAAGAGAAACAATTGAAACTCATCCAGTTTCGTCATGAACTCATACAATCAATCTCTCAAACAATCATGCATGAACGAAATAAACTCAAGAACACATACAAAATATAACAGTCATTTAATCACACATCAAATGAACACAGTCCGAGCTTTGGTACAATTTTTTCTATTCTATTCCTTCACGAAAACAAAATTACATAGTATTTCTCCTACTCTACTATGTTCTACTGATCTCTCTGATCTCTATCTCCTTCTTCCTATTATGTCTATCTGTTACAATACAACAATGAAAAACCTATCTAAGGACTGCCCCATGAGCTCTCTGTCCTGTCTAAAATCTATCCTATCAAACTCAAAGTTGTTACCTACTTTTTCCTATTACAATAACCACCAGTTATTGCCAGATAGAGTCAACACTTCATATCTGCAATCTCTTACAGTCCTTCATGAATTTACAAACAAGTTACAATTTTAAAATCGTTGTTTACAGAATATCCCAACAACCGATTTAAATTTTGAAATTAATGTTTGATTTGAAATTTTGGCATTGCTGAGATGTCATTCATTTGCCTCCACGCGTGCGTTGTTGACTTTGAAGGTGATGCTCCTACATCACCCTCTCTATGCTCTTCATCGTTATATATTTATTTTGTATTTTGTGTATTTATATAGATATTTGATTGTATGTTGTTTTGTAGTTGTTTCATCCCAGCAGTAGACCCTCTACGCCTATGGATGCATCAATGCCTAGCCTCACCACTGATGTACCAGTACAGACAACATGTTCATTGGGTGCACCATACACACAGGTATGTATCACATTTGATAGATTCAACATAGTCATTTATTTATTTTAAGGCATCCTCAAAAATTTTATATGTTCTATTGTTTCTATAGGATTTGGCACTAGGAAATGTCTGGGATTGTCCATCTGGGATGGAAAAGTCACTAGCGTCACAGGTATCATGTGTAAAGTTAAATATCGTATAATTCTCAAATTGTTTGTCTTTATGTTTTTGAATTTTACTATTTGTTACTAATACTTCAATTTTATTCATATGTATGGAGGACACTGATATATTTTCTAGGTAAAGTAGTATTGCACCCCTTAGGCACCTGGGTGTTGCTTCTTAGTTTCCTTTCTCTAGGCCTAGGGTGATGGAATCAATTGCATAGCCTGTGAGGGTCCATCACAACCCAAATACCTACCACCCACCCCCGCCACCACTTTCATCCCCATCGACAAAGACTGCCACAATAGAGGTTGTCTCGGAGCAGGTTGTACAACCTAGTGCTCCATCTACCAGTGAATCTCCATCGATGCTTGAGATATTCATGGTGAGATCATTCATTGATGATAATTTTTTATGTTTCATGATTTTTTTTTATGCATATTTGTTTAATTTTCTTGACTTGATCCTTGTAATTGATGAAGGTTAGCATTGCAAAGAGATTGGGGTTGCGGAGGATGGTAACACCCTCATGATTATCAATTTCATATGCGGTGAGTTGTCTTAGGTTAAATTAGAAAGTATCAATTTGCATGTCTACTAATTCATTTATGAAAAAAACTTATAACATTGTTTATTCTTTGTGCAGTCTCCAAAGCACTGAAGCATGCCTAGGCCTAGAATCTCTCGAGGTAAATCCTCGATAAAGAGAAGAAATATAGATTTCCAAGATGCTCCTAAGGGTGGAAATGGTCAATGATTGACCAACTACTTCCATTTTGTATCTAGGCCATGATATAGATTTTTTTATGTTAGGGAACTTGTTGTCACTTTGTATACTGGGCACGAGTTGCCATTTTGTAAAAAATGTACAATTTAGACAATGTTGAGTGTATATATATATATTTCATGGCACGTTTTTTTATCATTCTCATTGTTTCTACATTTGATGTTGATGAATATATGAATTTCAATGTGTTTGAATGCCAAAGTGTATGAATTTTATGTGTATTAATCCCTTGATTTGTTTCTAAAGTGATTATAAATACTTGCATTACACATTAAGGAATAACTTATGGTGGAAAAGATTGCTAAGTGCCAAATCCATAAGCAATTAATGATTCTCATGTAGCATTGCTTGCTAATCAACCATGTATCTCTACATCATCGATAGATCATTCCTTCTTAATTATTTGCATGAATGTTGTGTATATCCATATTCTAAATCACAACCAACAATATGGACTACCTCTTGAATTATCTCCATCTAAATCCAATGACAATCCACACTCAAATAGTGGTCACTTGAAAATATTGTGACCTTAAAAATGACATATTACAATAATTTATTATAGAAATAATTTTTCTCATTTATCTTCTACATAATTGNTTAATTTTCTTGACTTGATCCTTGTAATTGATGAAGGTTAGCATTGCAAAGAGATTGGGGTTGCGGAGGATGGTAACACCCTCATGATTATCAATTTCATATGCGGTGAGTTGTCTTAGGTTAAATTAGAAAGTATCAATTTGCATGTCTACTAATTCATTTATGAAAAAAACTTATAACATTGTTTATTCTTTGTGCAGTCTCCAAAGCACTGAAGCATGCCTAGGCCTAGAATCTCTCGAGGTAAATCCTCGATAAAGAGAAGAAATATAGATTTCCAAGATGCTCCTAAGGGTGGAAATGGTCAATGATTGACCAACTACTTCCATTTTGTATCTAGGCCATGATATAGATTTTTTTATGTTAGGGAACTTGTTGTCACTTTGTATACTGGGCACGAGTTGCCATTTTGTAAAAAATGTACAATTTAGACAATGTTGAGTGTATATATATATATTTCATGGCACGTTTTTTTATCATTCTCATTGTTTCTACATTTGATGTTGATGAATATATGAATTTCAATGTGTTTGAATGCCAAAGTGTATGAATTTTATGTGTATTAATCCCTTGATTTGTTTCTAAAGTGATTATAAATACTTGCATTACACATTAAGGAATAACTTATGGTGGAAAAGATTGCTAAGTGCCAAATCCATAAGCAATTAATGATTCTCATGTAGCATTGCTTGCTAATCAACCATGTATCTCTACATCATCGATAGATCATTCCTTCTTAATTATTTGCATGAATGTTGTGTATATCCATATTCTAAATCACAACCAACAATATGGACTACCTCTTGAATTATCTCCATCTAAATCCAATGACAATCCACACTCAAATAGTGGTCACTTGAAAATATTGTGACCTTAAAAATGACATATTACAATAATTTATTATAGAAATAATTTTTCTCATTTATCTTCTACATAATTGTTAATTACTTAACAATTTCAGCTCAATGTTATTTTCTAGGGACCACACATTATTCCCCTCTTTCTATGCATGACATATATATAATCATTTGATTTATGTGTAACCCTTCATAAATGTCAAAAAGACTAGTCAAGGACTCATTAATGCACATGTTTGTTTAGATTGTGTAGTCGGTATATGTAAATTTTGTTAAACCCATCAATTATTAATAACATTTATTCATTCTTCCATGATGTCCACTAAACTTATTGATTTTGATCAATAGAACTAAAGAGTTCACATGGAAACTAGATCTTAGAATGGATATCATTTTCCACCTACAAATAAAGGTTTTGAGGTTACATTTCATGACACACTATAGAAAGTAATGCTATGCTACCGAAATTCCTCCAGGGAGACTTGAAACCATTATTATTTTCTCTTCACCATCTATGAGAGTTTATTGCACATTCCTACCCAATTTTTGGGTTAGAGAACACAAGGAGACAAAGGACCCTCCCAAATCCAATCCCATAAACTTGTTGATGCCATGCCATTGTCATTCCTTTCCAAGTAATTTCATGTCATGTCATGCCATTTCCATTCCTTGCCAAGCTATGCCGTGCCATTTCCATGCCTTGACATATCATAGAATTTCCATGCCAATGTTTTGCCTTGTCAATACATGCCATTCCATTTCCATGTCATTACCATGCCTTGCCAAGCCATTCCATGCCATGCCATTGTCATGTAGCTTCCCATGCCTTGTCATGTAGTTTCCCATTTTAACCTATATAACAATAAATATAACTTTCCAATGTCATTCCATAACATTGCCAGGCCTAAATGATATTAACTAAGTTACAACAGGATAACTATAACAACCCTTAACACAAGTAATCATTAAATGAAAGGGGTTGAAAATGCAAGCATAAACTAGGGTTTAGATAACAAATGCTTGTTGAAATGCAAGATGACACATAACAACCCTAGAATATTCAAGACATCAAGAAATGGTATGGTATGGTATGTATTGGCAATGGTATGATATGGTATGGTATGCATTGGAAATGAAAATGGCAACGGTATGCATTGTCTTTCCACTGCCTTGTATGGTATGCATTTGCAATGGTATGGTATGGTATGGTATGCATTGGCAATGGTATACATTTACTTGCCATTGTATGGTATGCATTGGAAATGGTATGGTATGGTATGGTATGCATTGGCAATGGTATGCTATGGAAATGGTATGGTATGCTATGGTATGGTATGAATTGTCAATGGAAATGGCAATGAAAATGGAAATGGTATGCATTAGTATGGTATGCATTGGCAATGGTATGGTATGGTATGATATATGGTATGCAATAGCAATTGTATGGTATGGTATGGTATGGTATGGTATGCATTGGCATTGGCAATGGCAATGGAAATGGTATGGTATGCATTGGAAATGGTATGGTATGCATTAGCAAGGGCAATGGAAATGACAATGGCATGCATTGCCTTGTAATTTCCTTGTATGGTATGCATTGTCAATGGTATGGTATGGTATGCATTTGGAATGGAAATGGTATGCATTGACATTGGCAATGAAAATGGCAATGGTATGGTATGGATTGGCAATGGAAATGATATGGTATGCATTGGCAATAGTAATGGTATGCATTGGCAATGGAAATTGTATGTATTGGCAATGGTATGCATTGGCAATGACTATGGTATGTATTGCCTTGCCACTGCCTTGTATGGTATGCATTGGCAATGGTATGGCACGGTATTGTATTCATTGCCAATGGTATGGTATGGTACCACATGAATTGGCATTGGCAATGGAAATGGAAATGGCATGGTATGCATTGGCAATGGTATTCTATGGTATGGTATGCATTGGCAATGGCAATGGTATGCATTGGTATGGTATGCATGGTATGGTATGGTATGCATTGCCTTGCTATTGTATGGTATGCATTGGAAATGGTCTAGTATGGTACCATACATGCATTGGCATTGGAAATGGAAATGACAATGGTATGGCATGGTATGGTATGCATTAGCAATGGTATCCATTGGCAATGGAAATGGTATGCATTGGTATGGTATGCCTTGCCAATGGTATGCATTGGAAATGGCAATGGTATACATTGGAAATTGTATACCATACCATTTCCAATGCATACCATACAATGCATACAATGGTATGCATTGCCTTTCCATTGTATGGTATGCATTTGCAATGGTATGGTATGGTATGGTATGTATTGACATTGGCAATGGAAATGGTATGGTACCACATACATTGGCATTGGAAATGGCAATGGAAATGGTATGGTATGCATTGGAAATGGTATGCTATGGTATGGTATGTATTGGAAATGGAAATGTCAATGGTATGCATTGGCAATGGAAATGTCAATGGTATGCATTGGCAATGGAAATGGTATGGTGTGGTATGGTATGCATTGTCATTGGCATTGACAATGGTATGGTATGCATTTGAAATAGAAATGGTATGCATTGGAAATTTAAATGGTATGAATTGCATTTCCATTGCCTTGTATGGTATGCATTGGCAATGGTATGGTATGATATGCATTTCCAATTGTATGCATTGGCAATGGAAATGGTATGCATTGGCAATGGAAATGGCATGCATTTCCTTGCCATTGTATGATATGCATTGGAAATGGTATGATGTGGTACCACATGCATTGGCATTGTCAATGGTATGGTATGCATTGGCAATGGTATACTATGGTATGGTATGAATTGGCAATGGCAATGGTATGCATGGTATGGTATGTTATAGTATGCATTGGAATTGGCAATGGAAATGGAATGGTATGCATTGGCATTGGTATGGTATGGTATGGTATGGTATGAATTCACATTTACATTGGTATGGTATGTTATGCATTGGCATTGGCATTGGTATGTTATGGTATGGTATGCATTGACATTGGCATTGGTATGGTATGGTATGCATTGGAAATGACAATGGTATGCATTGGTATTGGCATTGGCATGGTATGGTATGGTATGCATTGGCATTGGCATGGTACGGTATGGTATGATATGGTATGCATTGGCAATGGGAATGGTATGCATTGGCAATGGAAATGGTATGCATTGACATTGGAATTGGTATGGAATGGTATGGTATGCATTGGCATTGGCATTAGTATGGTATGGTATGGTATGAATTCGCATCGGCATTGGTATGGTATGGTATGGTATGCATTGGCACTGGCATTGGTTTGGTATGGTATGCATTGCCAATGGTATGCATTGGCAATGGAAATGGTATGCATTGTTTTTCCATTGTATGGTATGCATTGGAAATGGTATGGTATGGTACCACATGCATTGGCATTGGAAATGGAAATTAAAATGGTATGGTATGCATTGGAAATGGTATGCTATGGTATGGTATGCCTTGCCTTGCCTTGGTATGGTATGGTATGGTAGGCCTTGCCATGACTTTCCTTGCCTTCACTTGCCATGTCTTGTCTTTCCATACCATGTCTTGCCATGTCATGCCATGCCATTCCATGTCTTTCATTGCATTCACTTGGCATGCCTTGGCTTTTCCATTCCATGCATTTCCATACCATGCCATTCCTTTCCATGCCATGCCTTTCCATACCTTTCCTTGCCTTCACTTTCCATGTCTTGTCCTTCCATACCATGTATTTTCATGCCATGCATTGCCTTCACTTGTCATGCCTTACCTTGCATTCAATTTCCATTCCATAAAAGGATTCATACATAAAAGTTACAATCAAAGGATTCATTAAGAATTTAATTCTACAACTCGTTATCCCATATTTCTTATATAAAAATACTTTCATGAGAATTCCAATGTTTTGGTCAATGAGGCATAGTGCAATTTTTGAAGACGAGGTCGATTTTCAAGAACAATGTGTTGGAAATTTGTGTGTAGGGTAGTCATGTGAGCGTTGGCCAAATAGATTTGTGGGAGCTTAATAAACTTCGTTATGCCACTTGGTTTGGATTTCATGCCCCCGGACCAAATTGTCCACATGTCCCTGAATGGCTTGAAGAGGAGAGTTGCAATTTGTGATAAGAATAAAACCGACAGTCGGATAGGTGAACCGTTAGTTGCATTGGATCCAGAGCATCAGGTTTCAACTAACAGGGGCCCTCCGCTGTCATTCCATCCACCGAAAAATTGTTTGTTGGAATATCTCCAACACTAAGGTTTTGGTCAATGAGGCATAGTGCAATTTTTGAAGAGGAGGTCGATTTTCAAGAACAACGTGTCAGGAATTTGTGGGTAGTGTAGTCACGTGGGCCTTGGAAATATACTTTTGGGAGCTTACAAAACTACGTTATGCCGCTTGGTTTGGATTTTATGCCCCCATACCAAATTGACCACATGTCCCTGAATGGATTGAAGAGGCAAGTTGCAACTCGCGATAAAACTCAAACTGAGACTCGGATGGGTGAATCGTCGGTTGCATTGGATCCAGAGAACTGGGCTCCAACTAGGTGGGCCTTGTTCTATCATTCTGTCCACCGAAAAACTGTTTGTTGGAGTATCTTTGGCACTAGGGTTTTGGTCAATGAGGCATAGTGCAATTTCTGAAGAGGAGGTGGATTTTCAAGAACACAGTGTCGGGAATTTTTGGGTAGTGTAGTCGAGTGGGCCTTGGACAAATAGACTTGTGGGAACTTACAGAACTTTGTTATGCCACTCAGTTTGGATTTTATGACCCCAGACCAAATTGGCCACATGTCCCTAAATGGCTTGAAGAGGCGAGTTGCAACTCATGATAAAACTCAAACCGGGACTCGGATGGGCGAACCGTCAGTTGCATTGGATCCATAGCACCAGGTTTCAATTGGGAGGGGNGGGCTCTGCTATCATTCCATCCACTAGAAAACTATTTGTTAGAGTATCTACGACACTAGGGTTTTGATTAATGAGGCATAGTGCAATTTTTGAAGAGGAGGTTGATTTTCAAGAACATTGTGTTGGGAATTTGTGGGTAGTGTAGTCGCATGGGCCTTGGCCAAATAGAATTGTGGTAGCTTATGGAACTCCATTATTCCACTCGGTTCATATTTTATGCCCCCAAACCAAATTGGCCACATGTCCTTGAATGAATTGAAGATGCGAGTTGAAACTCATGATAAAACTCAAATCGGGATTTGGATGGGTGAACCGTCAATTTCATTGGATCCAGAGCATCTATTTTCAACTAGGGGGGGACTCTGCTATCATTTCTTCCACTGAAAAACCATTTGTTGGAGTATTTACGACACTAGGGTTTTTCTCAGTGTTAGCTTACATATGTTTAGGCAAGGCATGTCAAGGCAAGGTAAGTGAAGGAAAGGAATGTCAAGTTATAAGGCAAGTGAAGGCAAGGTATGGCATGGCAAGTGATAAGGCAAGGAATTGAAGGAAATAAATGACAAGTAAAGGAAAGGCATGGCATGGAAAGTGAAGGCAAGGTAAGGCAAGTGAAGGCAAGGAGAGGCAAGGCAAGTGAAGGCAAGGAAATTCAAGTGAATGTAAGGAAAATGAATGCAAGGAAAGGCAAGGAAAGTGAAGGAATGGAAAGGCAAGCAAAGGAAAGACATGAATGGAAAGGAAAGTGAAGGCAAGACATGGAATTCTATGGAATGGCATGGAAAAGGAAAGACAAGTGAAGGAAAGGAAAGTGAAGGAAAGACAAGTGAAGGCAAGGCATGGCATGGAATGGAAAAGGAAAGACAAGTGAAGGAAAGGCATGGCAAGTGAAGGAAAGTTAAGACAAGTGAATGGAAAGGCATGTTAAGGCAATTGAATGGCAAGGAATGACATGGAAAGTGAAGGAAAGGCATGACATGGCAAGTGAATGGAAAGGAAAGTGAAGGAATGGAAAGGCATGGAATATGAAGGAAAGGCAAGGCATGACATGGCAAGTGAATGGAAAGAAAAGTGAAGGAATGGAAAGGCATGGAATGTGAAGGAAAGCAAGTCATGTGAAGGAAAGGCATGACATGTGAAGAAAAGGCATGGCATGGAAAGTGAAGGCAAGGAATGGCATGGAAAGTGAAGGAAAGGCCATGCATGGAAAGTGAAGGCAAGGCAGGGCATGACAAGTGAAGGCAATAAATGGCATGGAAAGTGAAGGCAAGGCAAGTGAAGGAATGGAAAGGCATGTCATGTGAAGGAAAGGCATGGCATGGCATGTGAAGGCAAGGCATGGCATGTGAAGGCAAGGCATGGCATGTGAAGGCAAGGAATGACATGTGAAGGCAAGGCTTGGCACGAAAAGTGAAGAAAATGCAAGGAAAGTGAAGGCAAGGCATGGCATAGCATGACAAGTGAAGAAAAGGCATGGAATGGCAAGTGAAGGTAAGGAAAATCAAGGAAAGGAAAGGTACAACAAGGGATGGCATGGGTATATTTTAAAGTAGGGTATATTTTAATAACATTACAAATATTTTAACAACAGTCAAAATGAAGCCAAAATTATTCGTTTTACATACCTAGATGGTCATTCAAGTAGACCATCAAGATCACTTCTAATACTGGCAGTTTCCATTAACTTCTCGTGATCAAAGTAAGGCAAGAAGTATTGTACCTTTGATGAGTTATTACTTGGAATTGTTTGTATTTGGAGATTTGTCCCAATAACCAAGTTTGTAAAGTGGTATACAACTTGACTTGGTTTATAATCTTGAAATACATAGCCACCTTTCTTTCTTGTTCTTTAATCCTCCTGTTGATGGGTCCTAAATCCCTTTAACTCAACAGAAGGAACCAAACCCACCACCGAGGCCCAATTAGACTCTACAACGTTTAATAGTGGGATGGTTCTCTATATCTTACAATCCAACAGATTAATCGATGGGCTTTATGTTTTCTTGTGAAGGCCTCTCCTTCAGTTCAGACGTGCTCTTTTTTGTATTTTCTTTTTGGTGTGACTGGTGTAAGATGGAAAGCCGGTATAAACCAAGTAGGAAACAAATGGGAACAAACTTAAACTATTGGAGAAGAGGTTGGGTTTGGGATAACCCTTACACCCTAGCATGTAGGCAATGATCGTATACCACAGGCCTAGTACTAATACATTAACCATGCTAATATTCCAATTAGTGACTGCGAGACGAATTATCATAAGAAAACATGCATGTGATAAAAAATGGTTAGAAAAATAATTCACTCAACTCTAATCATCAATCACATAATAACATAATGATTTATTTTCATCATTAAAGAAATAATCGTAAAACATTGCATAGATAACTTATCAATAGATTTAATAGCTCTTACTCGTTACTGCATCCATTCATGAGACAGAATACGAAATAGTTCTTCTCCACATCCAATCATACACGCATTTGATGAAAACATAAACTTGTCTCTGGTCCAGAAGGACTTTTCAATTAAAGGCAGCTTCAAAATAATTCTTAACAAAACCAGAAATGAGAGTTTCTTGCAACAACCATCGACCTCTGACCAATTGGTCAATGCCCTTATTTATAACATAAAATTAACTGATAATAACAACTAAAGTGTAGATAAGTAAAAAAAAATTCTCCACGTGGCATTCTCCTATCAGTTTGTCTAGGAGTCATCTCAAGATATCACTTTAAACGGGTGATTCTTCTCATGTTCTGACCAATTGATGAACAACTACTAACAGGTATGGGCATATGGAAATCTGTGTTGTTCCATCAGGGCCGCGTAAATCTCTGTGATATCCATGTGCCCGATACTTGACCAGACTGGCACTTAACTATTGTAGCATAGCCCGATCTTTGATCGGGTGCTCTATAAACCGTTGCACCTGACCTGGCCTTATGTCTGTCACCTTTGCTAGTCCTTCTAACCATGATGAATCTTTCTCGGTGTGCGACTTTATTATGTTGTGTAGGTCGACGAAGTCGTCGGGCATGCCAAACTCTGGGAGTCCGATATCCTTCATTGCCTTGTTTATTTTGACCCATTTTCTCTCGCATCTGGGCCATTTCTCTTGGATTTCTCGGTGAGGTTCCAGGGCCATTTTTTCCAACTACTCGGCTGCTTTCCTTATGCAATCAAAACTTCTTTCGTTCAACACCTGAATGACGTGTTCTTATTTATCTCGTCCATGTTGGACTACACTAATGTAGTCGACTCTCTCTATGGTTTGCTGCGCTTTCTCGTACCACCGCTCCACATCTTTTCATGTCTCAAGTGCCATGAGTGTGTCCTCCCGAAGCTCAACTATTATTGTAGTGAATAAGTGTCACTCGTCTGTGAACTTGATATAGGCCTCCTTGAATTCACTCCTTAGGTACATCACAATCTACGTGGTGTCCTGATAGTACTCAGATAAGTGGTGCAAATGTTCTAGTTCTTTTAGTGCGGCAGACATCTCCTTTTCATCTCTTTCAGCTCTGTCTAGAGTGGCATCTGAGATATCCCTCCCTACGTCGATAAGTTTGGATGTTCTGGCATGTTCTTTATTTATCAAATTTTCCTCTGTAGTGATGAGGATGGAGCAATCCAAAGTGATCCTCCTCTTCTTGGTGGTTCTATGAACAATAGCCTTCCTCTTTCGATCATAGGCGATAGCATGTATGTCGGATACTTCCTCCATAGGTTCAAGAATCTGTTGATCCCCCCATGTGAGTGTATTCCCCAGACTTCCGATGGTGTACACTTGTTCAATATTGGGTTGTTGAATTTCCTCATTATGCTTCGAAGGCCCGACTTCTGTTTTTCACTCATCGGGGTTTTGAGAAACGATTGAAATAGATGCGTCAGGAATAGACTCGATGCTTACTTGTTCATCGGTCATTGAAACATCGATTTCCTGTTGCGGGGATCCTTCCTCTGGCTTTCCCGATCCTGGCTTGTCCTTCGGATTGTCCACTTGGGTCTCCGATGCATCGAGAGTTTTAGTGTCTAGGACACTCTCAACTTCCTTTTATTTTTGTGTGACCTCCTGGGTTTAGAATTCGGGAATAGGAGAAGATGTCTTATGAGGTCCCTTTTCTTCTTCGATATGCACAGGCGTCCCAAGAGATACCTCTGGGCTCTCATCATCATCATATATTTTTATTAACTCGTGGAGGGGGTATGACGCACTTGTTTCCACTGATACCCCGACTGTCTTCGGCGTAGCTGAAACACCTGTCGGTGATCTGGCCGGTGGCATTGTGAATTCAGGGTTGTCTAAACCGAATATTTCATCGACATTTATCAGTTCAGGGACGCTTGGGCCTATACTGGCATCCTGATGAGGTCTGGGTTATCTTGCATCTAATCCATTATTCGTTGGTCCTGTTCATACATGAGTAATCCTCTCTCCCACATGTCTTGAGCCTTGGGGATACTTCCATCCTGCACTGGGGTTACCCGGGGAATATCTACTGTTTCAACCGCTACCATTTCTTCTCTGGACCTGAGGGCCCCTTGAGCCGATTGTTCTAGGATTGTTGCTTGATCATCTAGACTCATGGATTTGAACCTGATCATCTTAGGGTCGTCCATCCTTGCCACCACTTCATCCCAATCATGAGCATTTTCTGTTAAGACCTCATCTTATAACTTGTCGTGGGCATATGGCCAGTAAGACGACACTTGATATGCATGTTTCAGGACTAGACCCTTTGGGTCATGTTTGCGAAAATGGCTGGTTTAGAATCAGAAATATAATTGACTCAGTCCTTCCTGCTTAGCCTGGGAGGTGTTTTTTACCAGGTAGAAACCTATATGGAATCCATAAGGTATAAATGCTTTTTTCTTGTCTTTCACCAGGGAAGCATTGTAGCCTTATAGGATAGTCTAGTAGAATATCTCCCCTACCATTAGTCGATCAGGAACATGCACGGGTAAAAGGTGTGGTGCCCCGGTGGCCTCAAAAACCCTGATATAGGTATCACACTCATCTAGATACTAGTGACCAGCCTTTGATATCATCTTTTTGGTTGCAGCCGATAGTCTTTGACATTCTTTCTTGAAAAGAATGAAATGAATGCGGGAAATGAATTCATCGCAGATGAGGGAGTAGGATTTTTTGTACCTGTTCTCCCATAAGACGTTGAAGTATACATGGACCGGGGGTTCCAAGACATGCCAACTCAAGTTCATTTCAGAAAAAACATTTATGGCACAGATGAAGTCCAATAGATAAGAAGCCACGTAGAAGGATGGAGTCTCTCCTTCTTTCGGTGTGTGATCCTGTTGTATGCAAATGCTTAGCTGTTTGGAAATGATGGCACCCTAGTTAAAACCTTTCCCAAAAATGGCTACAGTATACACCAAAGGCATCCGAGCTTTTGAAAACTTGGAGTAATCTTTCTCCCCATACAACCGGCAGATAAGGGCCATTAGATAGATATATGGCTCCCTTAAGTTGGTCATTTGGTACCAGCCGGAGGTATGATTGGTGTACTTTTTATCCTCTCACCACCATGAAGCCATCAGCTGGCCAGTGTCATGGTGCTCATAAAACTTGACGACGAAATCGGTGTTCAGTCGCTCTTCCGGGTCTTTGAACTTGTAATAATTTTGCACCTCTACCGGAAGGAAAACCCCGACACACTGGCCATTGTCGTCATTGATCAGACACTTCTATGTGTCTGTGTGGTAAATTGATCCATGTGGATATCGGTGGCCACCCACCTTTTCCAAATGGCTCAAAATGGATTTCTGGCAATTTTGGCAATTTATTATTTTTAGCAAGTTTTAACTTCCGGGGCCATTTTGAGGGTCCAAATGAAGGTTTTTAGAGATAAAGGTTCTTAATGATAGCCAAAGGAATGATTGAGCCCCCAAAATGAATATCCTCGATGATACCTTTCCAACGAGCTATCACACGCCTAAAACGAAGATCGTATAAAAAAGTTACGACCCCGAGAAGTTGATGTACTCACTTACCCAAACGAGGCCCACGTGACTTTTGGCATTTCATCTCCTAGGGTTAGGTTTTTGGATGTCTAGGACTTTTGGCATTCCCGTTTATTGTAAAAGGGCCTTCAGAGTCTCATTGTAATCATCTTCTTGCGAATGCGAGTAGCCGTCACAT
>SNQJ01S0000343.1:1051893-1063758 GCA_010110895.2 Picea sitchensis | reverse complement strand
ATGTGATGTTGCCCCACTGGATGTCTGTGATGTTCTCTTGGGCCAACCATATATGTGGAAACGCCATGCTATCTATGAGTCTCGACCCCGTAGTGTCATTATTACTCTGGGGGTTCATCTCTACAGGATACCAGAAGTAGTTCTAACTACTGCCCCACCTAAACAGTGCCACAAGGTATTAGCTCATACTACAAAATTCATCTTCTCCACAATCTGTTCAAAAAGGGGACAAAAGGATACTGCAATCACTACAACCTCGGCCCAAGCACCTTCTATCCACCAAAAGGAGGTCGACAAGGTTGCAGCGAAGCACAAAGATTCCTTTTGCACATAGTCATCTAAAATATCCAGACTGGTTAAAAAGGTCCAAACCTTCCAGCCACAGGTTTGTGATGACCTTCAACAAACTAAGCAGCGCGACGTCTCCAGCAAGAAAAGCAGCTCACCAAGATGCAGATTCAACAAATGCTTTTCCCTCTCCCCTGGTAACTCAATGCAATGGAGACCATTTCTTCCTAAGGAGGGAGGAATGATCCAGGTGGATATCGGTGGCCACCCACCTTTTCCAAATGGCTCAAAACGACTTTCTGGCAATTTTGGCAATTTACTATTTTTTGCAGGTTTTAACTTTCGGGGCCATTTTGAGGGTCCAAATGAAGGTTTTTTGAGATCGAGGTTCTCAATGATAGAAGAAGGAATGATTGAGCCCCCAAAATGAATTTCCTCAACAATACCTTTCCAAAGAGCTATCACACGCCTAAAACGAAGATCGTATGCAAAAGTTACGACCCCGGGAAGTTGATGTACTCACTTACCCAAACGGGGCCCACATGACTTTTGGCGGCTCATCTCCCGGGGTTAGGTTTTTGGATGTGTAGGACTTTTGGCATTCCCGTTTATTGTAAAAGGGCCTTCAGAGTCTCATTGTAATCATCTTCTTGCGAATGCGAGTAGCCGTCACATCTCTTCTCAGAGATAAGCTGCCACCATTCTAGCGAGTCTTTCACTCTGTATTTTTACAGTCTCTGTACATTTCTATGATTAATAGAAATCGTATATTACTGTATATCTGTGTTTATGGTTGCATCTCTGATACATTTCTGTTATATTATTGAATATCTGCAATATCTCTGTGCATTTCTTTATTATATCTCCGCTCTCATTTCGTGCCGAAAATAATCCGGATCAACCAAATAGATTGCATTATATCCAACATCATTCTAATAGAATTTAAACCTTCATAGGATTCACCTTCACACAATATATCGCATCATATACATCATCATCAATAACATTTAAACATTCATAAAAGTTATATTCACATAGTAGATCGCATTATATCCATCATCATTAATAACAATTAAACATTCATAAAATTTACATTCTCACAATATATCGCATCATATCCATCATTATCCAAATATATTTAAACATTCATAAAGGTTCATACGTCTTAAAAGATTAAGTGTATCATTTAATAGTTTCACTGTCAATAGAAAATAAAAGTATGTAGGCCTTAGGTAATCCTGGCTATTTAAGTCAAAAGGTGGTGTTACATACACCCCACCTTCAAGAAACATATTCTTGAGGTGGTCAAAAAGGTGAGGGATACTCTCGTCGTAATGTCTCGATGTCTTCCCAATTAACAGATCCTAGACTATACTTGTCCCATTGGACGTTAACTTGGTCTACCAAATGGTTCCTAAGCTATTGGACTCTACGGTCCAATATGCATAATGGTTCTACCATGAGAGTTCCCACATCCAATACCTGCAATTCCTTCCAATTTAGTTTATGTGATTCATCAGCACCATAATGATGTAAAATAGATACATTAAAAACATTATGAGTTTTATGCAAGTGGGGTGGTAGTATGAGATCATAAGAAACAAGTCCAATTTTCTCTTGGATTATGAACAGTTCTATAAATTGAGGTGACAACTTTGTCCCCTTCCCGAACCGTATGGTACTCTTATTAGGCCTGATACGAATCAAAATGTGGTCTCCCACTTCATAACTTCGGTCGGTCCTGTTTGCATCCGCATAAATTTTCTGCCTATCCTATGCTTCCTTTAGTCTCTTCCTAATCTGAATCACTTGTTCCTCAATATCTTGAATCAATTATGGCCCAACTGTTACTCAGTCTTCTATTCTATCCCAACTCAACGGTGTTTTGTATGGTCTTCCATACAGAGCTTCGTAGGGTGGCATTTTGATGGAGCTATGAAAACTGTTATTGTAGGCAAACTCTACCAAAGGTAGGTACTTATCCCACTAGTTTTGATTATCCATGACATACATCATGAGCATGTCTTCCATGACTTGATTTACTCTCTCAGTTTTCCCATCTGTTTCAGGATGATAAGTTGTGCTTAACTTAAACTAAGTCCCCAATGCTGACTGCAAACTTGTCCAAAACCTAGAAGTGAATCTGGAATCCCTATCTGAAATGATCTTCTAAGGTATCCCATGCAAATGGATAACCTCATTTACAAACAGACGTGCCACATCAGTGACATCGTAAGTGTCTCTAACCGAAATAAAATGAGCACTCTTGGTTAACTTATCCACAATCACAAGAATGGCATTGTGTCTATGAGATGTGAGTGGCAACCCCACAACAAAATCCATAGAGGTGACTTCCCATTTGGATATAGGAACATCACCTGGTTGTAGGAGGCCTGTCGGGTGATGGTGGTCGGCTTTCACTTGCTCACACTCTAGGCATTTGGAGACGAAATTGACTACATTACGCTTCATTCCTAACCAGAAGAAAAGTTTCCTCATGCCTGCGTACATCTTTTTCACACCCCGATGCAGAAAATAAAGTCCTCTATGGGCTTCCTTTAGTATGATGCTTCGAATATCTCCATCTTCATTGATGTATATCCTTCCTCAATATCTCAATAGTCTATCTGCTTCCAGACTATATCCTTCATACTTTGGATCTAACTGCCTCCTGCTTTGGAGGTTTGAAGTAACCTCTAGATACCAACTGTCTCCTTGGAGTTGCATCAACACATGTTCCCTCAAATTGACCTTTAAGGGTACCAAGAAGAAGACGCGTGGTCTCCTACTCAAGGCATCTGGGACCATATTTTCCTTTCCCTTGATGTATGAAATACCAAAATTGTACTCACTCATAAACTCACTCCATCGCCTTTGCTTAGCATTCAGATCCCTTTGAGTGAAGAGATGTTTTAAACTTTGATGGTCTGTTTTGAGCTCAATGTTTTGCCGCACAAGAGAGTGCCTCCAAAGTTTCAGAGCTATCATTACAACTGCCAACTCTAAATCATGAGTCGCGTATAGCTTTTCGTGTTTCTTCAACTTCCTTGATGCATAAGCTATCACTCCTCCATGCTGCATTAGCACGGTGCCAAACCCCTACTTTGAGGCATCTGTGCAGACTATGAAGTCTTTTTCCATATCCGGCACTTGTAGAATTGGAGCACTAGTTAGTAACCTCTTAAGCTCAATGAATGCACTATCACATTCTTCTGTCCATTCATACCTGACCCCCTTGCACTACAAAGTGGTGATGGGTTTCGCTATTTTGGAGAATCCCTCCACAAATCTCCGATAATAACCTGCTAGCCCTATGAAACTTCTCACCTCATGGGCATTTTTCAGCACTGGCCACTCCATAATGGCCTTTACCTTTTCTGGGTCGACAGAGATTCCTTCGCAGAAAATGATATGACCTAAATAATGGATGTCTTTTTGGAAGATGGAACACTTTGACAACTTTCCATTCAATTTATTCTCTCCAAGGAAGAACAACACTACTCATAAGTGTTCCTCATGTTCTCTTTCATTCTTGGAATAGATGAGGATGTCATCTAGAAAGACTTGTACAAAATGGTCTAAGTACTTGCAGAATACGTCGTTCATGAGGATCATGAATACTGCTGGTGCATTGGTCAATCTGAAAGGTACTACGAAAAACTCGTAATGTCCAAACCGAGTTCGAAAGGAATTTTTTGGGATATCACCTTCCTTAATCCTTAACTGATGATACCCTGATCACAAATTGATCTTTGAGAATACCGCTGCTCCTTTCATCTGATCAAAGAGGTCATCTATTCGCAGCATTGGGTACCTATTTTTCACTGTAGCATGATTCAAGTCCCTGTAGTCTATACATAGTCGTAAGGATCCATCCTTCTTCTTTACAAAAATTACTGGTGCACCCCAAGGTGAGACACTGGGCCTTATTATCCCTAAGTTCAGTAACACTTTCAACTGCATTTTCAATTCACAAAGTTACAGTGCTGTCATCCAATACAGACTCTTGGAAACTGGTTCTGCACCAGGTTTTAGCTCAATAGTAAAATCAAGCTCCCTCTCAGGAGGTAACCCTCGTAACTCGTTCAGAAAAACATCCTTAAATTATGACAATACCAGGTACTGATCCAATGAGGGCCCCTTCCTTTCACTCATTGTTTCCACTACAGATAGTCGACATCCTTTCCTCAAGCATCTCTTAACCTTCATAGTTGAGATAAAGCGTAATGACAGCCTTCTCTGTACACCCTGGATCTCTACTGGCCTTCCTTCGTCGTTGACACAAAGCACCCTTTTTGTGAAACAATATACTAAAGCTCGATGAGCTTCTAACCAATCCATTCCAATGATTAGGTTGTACGCCTTGAGAACAATGACGTATACCTTCAACTTGGTAGTACACACTCACAGGTCTACTATACAATTATCGAAGCTATGTCCTACCGCTTGTTTTTCCTCTGAAGTCATATTGACTTGTTTAAAGTCATCGTGCTCATAGGTTGCCAACCCACTCTTTTCTAATGCATATGGTGAAATGAAACTATCTGTCTCACCAGAATCAAATAAAATATTAACATTGATATGATTTAGCGTACCTGATGACTCCACCACTATGGATTGATGTTCGGCCTGGCGATTATTAACTGTTGCATAAATATGGTGGATGCTACTAGCGCTTCCCATTGGGGCCTTTCCTTCTCCATGCACAAATCCTTCTTGTAACTTTGGGTAGTCACACTAGTAATGGCATCCTCCACATCCTCAATAGGTAACATGAGATTGAACCTGCACATTGTTCAATGACTGTCTCTGAATCAAGTTCCTTCCCATGGAACCCCTATCCCTACTAGCTGCTCCCTGAGATGGTCATGGACCTGCCTGCATATTTGGTGATGAACAAGATGCTGCACTCACTGCCATTGAGATCCCTGCGGCTACTATCCTTGGTGCGACTCTGTTACCATATGGAGGTGGCCTTGAGCCCCCTCCCCTGTGAAATGTCTTAGGGGCCTTCCCCAGGAATCCAAAGCGATGCATAAAGGAAGGTCTCATACCTTCAGTTAAGTTCATGTGTTCATCCGCATAACACACATTTTCCACAGCTTTTGCTACTGAATATGGTTTCCACATCCACACCATAGCTCTTATCTTAGGGTTTAGCCCATAGACAAAGCATTATGCCTGTCATTGGTCATTATCCATATATGAAACATACTTGACCAATTCCATAAACCTAATCTCATATTCCTCTACGGTCTTGTTTCCCTATACTAGAGCATGAAATGCTCCTACCTGTCGTTCCTCATAGTAATCTAGCAAATATTTCCTTCAGAACCTCTCCTCGAAAAGTTCCTAAGATATGGTGTATGGGGTAAGATGTAGTTTTCTTTATAGGTTGCCCCACCAGCTCAAGGCATTGTCTCTCAACTGAAAAATCGTTATCTTCTACTTTGAGGTGGATGCATAGTCCCTTAAGTAAAAACACCTTGTCATGCCTTCCAACCATGCTTTCTCACGTTCACTGATGCGACCCTCGACAAACTCTAGAAGTTTGATCTTCTGTAGTTCTCTAGTGATGTCGTCGGGTGGCAGTCCTCCCCCTGAATCCCTTGACGCTTCTAGATTACCCATTCCATATGGTGGGGGTTCCACTTCGATCCCTGTTGGTTGTTGCCCCTTTAAAGTCTCATTTATGGCCTCCAAAGAGCGCAGTATAAGAGCTAGTTCTGGCAATGGTGGCGACAACGCTGGCGATGTTGGCGGTGCTTATGACGATGCTCCTCTGCCTCGATTTTGTTCAGTCCTAACCATCCTGTATGATTTAACCTGCGTCAACCGAATTTTTCAGGGTGAGTTCAAGGACATTTCAAATAAGTGCTACTTAAACTAGAAAATAGGGTTAGGTGTAAGTTTTTCTTTACTTGTCTGTAAAAAGACGTTACTCTCTTTAGGGGAGGTGGCTAGGTCAGAGTTAAGCATCTAAGCTTGGTGTCACTGCCTAAGAAAACTATTGAACCTCTCACTCGGTAGCTATGCTAGCCTTGTACCCCACTCGCTAATTCCTCTAACTTATCCTCCTAGCGTGCATGAAGCCCCCTCCCGCTTATCTTGTTCTAAGTCCTTATACTTTGCGTTTACAACTAATTAAGGTGACTTCCAACCTAATGTTGATGAAATTAGTCTAAGGCTATCCTCCGATGTTTGACTAGTGGGATTTCCTTGGCGCGTTGGTGTTTGGTTGTTTATGAAGGCTTAGGAGGTGGGTGGTCATGTGTTCTAAACCCGTAGACTCCAAAACATTTTTTTTTTTTTTTTTTATATTTAGATTTAAATATTATAGCTATTAAATAATTAATATTTAACCTAAATTAAACATTAATAATTTAAACCTTAATTAAAGATAATAACTATATCTTTAATAAAAAAAATTTTTTTTTATAAAAATAATAAAAATAACAATAACTAAAATAATAAATAAATAAAATAGAATAAAACAATTACATTACAATTAAAATAAAGAAATAAAGAAAAAATAAAATAATAAATGGATAAAAATAAATAATAATAAAAAAAAAAAAAAAATTAAAAAAAAATCTAGAGTCGGGCAGTGGGTCCTCGCATGAGGCCCACATGCCCCCTCTCCTCTGTTCTTATCCCCTAACCCTAATTTCCTCATCAGTATGTCTTCGAACCCTACTCTTCTCCTCTTTTCATTTCATTTTTTTTTAAGCGTTCAGGGTGAGGGATGAGGCCAGCGGCCATACCCATATCCTAACTAGGTCGACCGTGGTAACTCGTGTTCCAGGAATGGAGGGTGTGTCTAGAACAGTGGCGTTTTCCCTCATTCCTCGATGTCTTATCTTGGCACTTTGTCGCTGGCTTTGCCGCTGAGGTTGTATTATGTGTGTTATTTTGTGTTGTGTGGCTGTCTGTGAGGTGTAGAGCAGACAAACTCCTTATGGGCTTGGCGCTTCGGCACTTTTCCTTTGACGTGTAGTGCATTCCATTCGCACCCCCTTTGTGAACTCTTCATTCATGTCTCTTGATACTTGGAACTAGTGCTGGTGTATTTTCGATGCTCTAGTGTCTTTGGTGTCTTTGCTTGTGTATTTTCAATGCACTGGTGATGATGGGTAGTGAAATATAGTCCACTCATGGAATCTCCCTTGGTGATCGATGCTTTGGTGTGAGTGCTTTATTTATTTCTTTTCTCTGGTGTCTCTGGCAAACTGATCCTGGACCTATTGCTTTGCAGGTGCTGGCTTGTAATAGTTTTTTTTTGAAATACATCATTTGTGGGCTCGTCCCTTCGATGGGTTCGCGCTGGTATTTTCATTGGATTGTGATGTGTTGTGTTCTGGTGTAGGTGCGCTGGCTGTTAGGATGCATGGTAGGTGCTTAGCTGTTGCATTTTTTTGTTTTATTAATAATAATAATAAAAACTTGTTTCCTGTGTGTGCAGCGCACGACTCCTCTACCATGGATTTGTGTTGGTCTGGTCGTGGCATGGTCTCATGAGCTTGGTTTGCATGTGGACTTATGTGGTATGATATCATGGGCTTTGTTACCTACGGCTCCAGCCCCTGCATTGAGCACAAATGACTCATGGGTTTGGCGCTTGGTGCTGGGATTTATGTATGGTTTATGTGTAACTTGTGGACTCAACGCATGTGTTGAAAAGGGCTTGGTGCTTTGGTTTGGTGGCTTATGTGTTAACTTGTGTGATTCGGCGCATGTGTTGTTTATTCTATTTGCCTTTTGTTTCTTTTTTAGCTTGTGGATTTTCTTAAGTGCTTAGTCGAATTGATAAGGTATGTAAAGGCATGGAAAACAAGCTACAACCATTGCTTCTTACTCTGCATCAATATCTTTAAGTTGTCTGGTGATGGAGTCTTCCTTCTCAACCATCTCCTCATTTGCCAACCTTCCAGAATCTTGTTTCAATGAATTCCAGATGATCCTTAAAAGCACCCTTCTTGTTTTTCATCTTAATTTTCAAGTTTGTGCCCAACTTTTAGATTGGATTGCACATATTGTAGGTACTTGAAAACTCGTAGATAGCTGCAAGTTGTAACAGTCTTCCCCCTCCCATTAAACATCAACATAAGTATGGAAGTTAGTAGCCTTGATGCAAGTTGGGATAAATTTGAAATGCACGTTCTAGGGTTTACTTCTCATTTATAACTTGGGGTTTACTTCTCCTTAACTTGAGGATAATCAACCAATGGTTTAAACTTTGGAATGGTATCCTTGACAAAATTTGACTAAAGTTATCATTGTATTCATAGATATTGTTTGAGAGTATAAAACAAAATTGTCCTATAAAGTAGCTACATGACTCTTCCCTTTTCTTTTGTAGTGTATATTTAGTCTGGAATGTATTGTCCAGGAGCTGTTTTCTGAAATGGACTTCTCTTTTAACTTTAACCCAACATGGAATCATGTTTCCTACAAGTTCCTCTTTACTGGTTTTTCTATGAATTGAAAACTGTGATTTGGGTGGTACTGGTCACATGTCAAGAAGTCGAGCCCATGAAATCCACATTACTTGTAAAGTTATAGATCAAACCTATAACTCGGCTTTAGGCTTGAAACTTAAATTGTCAAGATGGAAAGTCTAGTATGTGAGAATTCCATTTGAATTTAGTACAATCAAAGGTTTTCAGCTTTCAAAACATTCCAAGTTATAGCAAATCCCACAGGTTCTTGTTTTCACAACCACAAGCATTTGCATTTGCTTGTGCACATACATCACTTTTTTTTTTTTCTTTATTTAGGAAGCATTATGTATAAATATATATATAGATCAGCATATATACTACAAAAAAAATTGTGCTTGGCTTGCAGATTAGGTGGTGTTGGATCTTGGAGCTCAAATTTATACCTAATTAAAGGGTTTCAGGGTTGTTTAAATTTCTGGGTGGGTACAGTTCCATTCCTAAGTTGGGTAGGCGGGTAGGTAGGCCCTTAAGGCTCCAGTGATTCAAACTGATGCTTTGATACCATGTGTAGGGACCTAAATTTAAGTAAGCCTAAAAATTTCATACAATTAAACATAAATTTCTTTCAATGCGTAAGTAATTCATTAATCATCGTAAAAGCATATGATATTCAACAAAAAATTAAATTTAACCACAACATGAAATAGATTACATAATGATCACATAACTCATCAAATTCAGAAATAAAAATACTTCTGCCTCATGCTAAATTCTCACTTATCTGGTTTTCCTCCTTGCTTCTTTGCCCAGCCTGCTGCTTGACCAAACCTAGCCCAAACCGACTAACCACCCAGCCAGCTAGGAACAACTTGTCTGGCTCCCTAGCTCTAGGATATTGTGATGAATTATGGCCCTCGTGCCCAAAACCAATAGCAACCCGTTGCCCCCTGCAATGTTTCACTGAAACCCTAAGACAAAACTCCTCAAAACCAGAAGATATCCAACAAAAATATAGACCTCCTCCAATAATGCTCCTTCCCCCAATTTTCATGATCATCTCCCGTAGGAATCTTCCCCGTCATATCTCCCCCCTTCACCAACTCTCCTATCCTCCATTAATTACCTTATCCTATTCTTTATTACCTTATCTTATTCCTTTATTACCTTATCTTTCCACTTAATGCTTCTTTCCCCCCTTGCATACGTAAAGTCTTATAAAATAATTTAAAATTTATTAAGCCCCTTAATGCTTTACCCAAATCATTGAATGTGTTAAGTAATCAATTAATTGTTTAATTAATCAATCAATAGTTATAACCAATTAATTAATAAAGAAATAATTAATTAACATTATTAATACTAATCATTGTTTAACTAAAACCATATTAGGACAATTAATTATCTAATTAATTATACTTAATAATCGCTATGCAACTATTTAACCAGGGTTGTTACATTTTACGACTCCAAAGAGCCAAAACTCGGGGTTTTTTCATGTTTAGAGAGTCTGAAAAACACTTAAAAAAAACTCTCTCAGTTCCTTTTTCATAAAGTAGTATGATGAGACCGAAAAAGAGATAAACTACTGCTCAATGGATGTTTTCTTCAAATACTTTTATGAGCATCAAAAGAACAAGGTCAATCGACAATATTTTCATGTTTAGAGAGTCTGAAAAGATCTTAAAGGGAAGTCCAGGGGGTTCCTTTTTCGTATAACATTTATGAGTCTAAAAAAGTGATAAAATTTTACTTAGTTACATTCTCCTTGATTTACGAGCATGAAAAAGAACAGAGACTAAGCTCGATAACCTATTCTCATGTATTAATGAGCATGAGAAAGAACAAAGACTAAGCTTGGGATTGTTTTTATTTTTACGCAAGATTTAAAACAAAACAAAACTATGGTTGGACCTAGTTTCATTTTTACACAAGCTTGAACCATGGAAAACTATGCTTGAGGTAGGTGGTTTCATTTTTACACAATCTTCAACCATATAAAACTATGCTTGTGACTTCCCAACGCATGGTTCACAAATTTGCATGGTTGGTAATTAGCCCCCAGCTTAAGAAGATAGTGCTTTAATGATCCAAGTGGATATCGGTGGCCACCCACCTTTTCCAAATGGCTCAAAATGGCTTTCTGGCAATTTTGGCAAATTACTATTTTTAGCAGGTTTTAACCTCCGGGACCATTTTGAGGGCCTAAATGAAGGTTTTTAGAGATCGAGGTTCACAACGATATCCAAAGGCATTATTGAGCCCCAAAAATTAATCTCCTTAATGATACCTTTCCAACGAGCTATCACACGCCTAAAACTGAGATCGTATGCAAAAGTTACGACCCCGGGAAGTTGATGCACCAACTTACCCAAACATGGCCCACATGACTTTTGGCGCTTCATCTCCTATGGTTAGGTTTTTGGATGTCTAGGACTTTTGGAATTCCCGTTTATTGTAAAAAGGCCTTCATAGCCTCATTGTAATCATCTTCTCATGGATGCAAGTAGTGGTCACATCTCTTCTCAGAGATAAGCTACCACCATTCTAGCGAGTCTTTCACTCTGTACTTTTATAGTCTCTGTACATTTATTTCATTAATAGAAATCGTGTATTACTATATATCTGTGACTCTTTTTATATTTCCACTATATCTCTGTTATATTGTTGTATCTCTTGCAATATCTCTAAATATTTCTATGTTATATCTCCGCTCTCATTTCGTGCCGAAAATAATCTGGATCAGTGGTATCAGAGAAGGCTGCTCTTGATCATTTTTTTCAGTGCATTTCCCCAATGAGGTCCGAGTATAGAAAGTTGGGTCTCGCACTTGTCTCTCTTGAATACAATCTCTCTCGTACACCCAAGAAACCCTCAATGGTGGAAGAAAAGAAAAACGACGGAGCAGACGATCCTATCAATCTGTTGCTTGAGCAAGCTCTCATGCGACAGAGGGATGAAATGATGGAGACTTTTTCCCACATCCTTCAATGCCTGCCAATAGCATCAGGAACATCTTCATCAAGTGGCCACTTTGGAGGCACCTCTCCTTTCAAGGTACAAGTTAATTTTGATATTCCTGTATTTGAAGGACAGATAGATGCAGAAGCCCTAGAAAAATGGTTAACTCTGCTAGAAG